>MU396677.1:980534-1031325 GCA_022578855.1 Nemania serpens | reverse complement strand
AAGTTTTTTAATAAACTAAATAATAATAAAACAATAAATTATAAAAAATATATAAATAGTTTAAATAACTTATTTAAATATATTATAATAATAAAAGCAAACTATTAATTTTAATAACTTTTTTATAAGTAAACTAATTTTTTATTTTTAGTATAATATAATATTTTATAACTTCTTTTTAGCTAAACTATTTTTTATATACTTTTTTTTAAATAAGCTAATTAATTTTAGCACTTTAGCTTAAATAATATATTAACAAACTTTTGTTAATAAAGAATTAATATATTTATTAGCTAATATTTAGCTATTTTATTTTATTATATTATTTATTATAAGTTTTATTTTTTTAAAGTAATTTAATTACTTTTTACTTTTTTTTAAACTAGTTATTATAGCTAGTTTTATTAGCTAGCTTAAACTATTTTATAATTTAAACTAATTTTTACTTTATATTTTTATTGCTGCTATATTATTATAAGAACTATTAATACTTTAGAATTTATAACTTCTAAAGTATTATTTAACTTAACTTTAGCTTTACTAGCGCTTTTATATTTTATTAGCTCTATATAACTACGTTTAATAACAGTTTAATAAAATAAAAACCTGTTTTTTTTACTTATTTTTTTTTGCTATTTTATTAAGCTATTTATTAATTTAGGTTTTTTCTATATCTAGTCTCTGTTTTAGTTTTTATAATTAGTTTTAGTTAATTTAACTTAATTTATTAATTATTATTTAATTATTATAAATTTATAAAGCTTAAGCTTCTTATATAGTAAAGCTAATATAATTTATACTTTATTAAAAATATTACTAAAATAAAATATACTATATATATAACCGCACTTTAGAAACCTTATTAGGCATTTTATAAAAATTTAATAAAATAGTTAAAATAAATTACTTTTAAAAGTATTTGCAAAAGAAGTAATCTATTTATAAGTAGTAGCTAAAAGCTACTATAACTAAAAAAAAGCTAATAATATAGAAGCAAAAGGAATAGCTAAATATATAGAAAAAGCAACGAAAAATCAAGGCATACCCCCTAGGGTGGCTCAAATCAGGCTACTAGTCCAGCCACTAAGTGGCTTGCTCATCACCCTACTTCACCATACATTCACAAGATTGACAATACAATCCCTACTCTCCCCTCTCGACGACAATGTCAGGAAAATTTATCAATGACCCCAGCGTTCTGTTGCCCTCCACGCGCAAGAGGGCGGTAGTACCAAAAGACCAGGTGGCGGCTACTTCAAAAGCCACTTCGGTCTTCTTCTGGTATTTTGATGATGTTCCCAGCACAGAATGCACGCTGCCTACATACTCCCAGAGCATGCCGCGTGTACATGAAGGTCTTCCTGGGGCTGAATCGATTGTCAATGCTGTTGATGGAAGGGTCAAAGTCAATGCCGAGGATTACGAAAATGTCGACGGAAAGTATCGAGTAACGCCGCGACGCTCGGAGTTGTAGGTTATCCTGGTGACATCATCAACGACAAGGGTGAGAGGGGTGCAGTCATGCACGAGATGTTCAGGTCCACTGATTTCAATTTGGATACATCGCAACTCCACATGTTGCAATACAAGATTGACACCTTTGGAGGTAAGCCAGTCTCGATTTACTTACATATTGCTTTTTTTTCTGCACTATGCTTCGGGCTTAACGCTCTCAGACTAACGGAGCTGGCAGGAAACTCCGGCTCTCCCGTTTTCATGGACGAAGCGGATAAGCTTAACGCCATCGGAGTGCATGTTCTCGGCGGCTATAACTATAATTCGGCATCTGTGGTTGGCGGACTCTATGGGAACCGATTTCTGGCGTACTTTAAAACCGCCAGCGCCCTTGACGGCACAACGCCCGACGGCGCTTTCCATTCGATTATTGACAAACCCTGGCTTTGGATGTTCGACCAATCTACCACCGAGTCGACCAATGGGTTGATTGATGGGATACTAAACCAAGTCCGAAAGGTTGCCAAAGGCGTCGTTGCAGATATAATACCCGAAATCCTTAACGATGAACAGCCTATAAGCTGGGGTCCTAATGCTGGGCCCCAAATAGCAGTCTTAGCCCATGCTGCAATCGCAGCTGCTGGAAAGCTTGCCGCTGATAGCGCAACAGGAGCCAAGGTGGAAGCTCTTGCTGAGACGCGCCCGTACGACGGTGTCCTCGGTCGCGCGATCCTTGCGGAATGTGCGTTACAATGTTACAGTGACCTGATACCCACGCAGCAAGAAGAGTTTACAGAGTTCCTGGGACCAATAGTGGCGGGTCTTGTGCCATTTGTAACAAAGATAGCGCCGCGTCTGCTCAAGGGACTGGTCGTGCCTGCTTCGAGACTCCTGCTTTCCAACCTGGCACCCAAACTAGACACCTCGAGTATCAGAGTAGAACGCCCAACGGAGGCGGAAGTAGACACCGGGTTTGGGCGCAAGCTGACCGCGGATGAAGAGAGATTTATCAACGCGGTGATGAATGAGGCGTCGACTGACAGCGAGTCGGTGGAGTCGTTCCTCAGCACGCTCTCAACGGTTGGCGACCTTGTTGGGAGCGCCATTAGGAAGGCCGGTCCGCTTTTAATCGACGTAGCCAAGGTTGGCCTACCACTTCTTCTAGGAGCAGGAGAATCCTTTACAGCACAAGATTCCAACCTGCTTCCCCTGGCCGATAGAGCAATGCTAGCAGAGGCTTGTCTACAGTCGTATATTGCCATGCCAGAATCGGATATCAGGAAGCAGGGTTTTTACAAGAAGCTCCTCGGCAAGATAAAGAAACTCGGACCCGGCTTAATTAAAGCTGTGCCATTTATCGCCAAGCACGTTGGGCCCATTGTTAGCGACGTCCTTCGCGAGGTGGCCGAGAAAAAGCAGGAGGGTCTGATGCAGCCGTACGTGGTGTACTAGGACGTTGGCACTGCATTCTGGTGGTGGGAATGGACAGCAGGCTTTTGACAGGTCTAACATCTCCGCTCATTTTTGTTTTCCGTTGAAATTTCAGTTGAAACCTAGGTTTTTGCCGGGGGGGAGGGGGGGATTGATCTCCTCGCTGCGATCGTGCAATATCTCGAAAGGGGCGGGTTCTAGCTTCACTTGTTATGAATGGATGGTATGATAACTTCTATTATAAATAGGATAATAACACTTTCGTTAAGAGAACTTTTGTTTACTTACCCTCCCAGCTAATAACGTCTCAACGCTAAGCAGGATAGCCCGCCACACCTAGGAGCAACCAGTTTCAACCGATTCGATATTGCCGTTGAATCATAGGAGGCCCAGCCTATTTATTCGCTTGATCTTCGCACTTGGGAACTCAAACTTGCGCTATAGAAAACTAGGGGCACTATCTAAGGCTGTGTAAATACTAGATATCATGTTCTTACTGCTGCACTCTAATTAGCACTAACGCACGATTAGATCTCAATCACTAACCTCCAAGTTTTCACAATGTTTTCTTCCAATGGGTCTTCGACGTCGGCGGCATGGAGTAGCCCGGAAATTGACCGGGAATTGGGTAAGCATCCAGGTAATAAATCAAAGCAATATTGAACTCTCGGTACGGAGGGGATCTGCTTACTTCACCGCGGCGGTGCGGCGTCCCCACGGGTTCTGCCGGCCCCCCCCTCAGCTCGTAGCCGCCGGCCCTCAGTTTGCCATCAGCGTGTTAACCCGCTGGGGCACCGTATCCAAGGAAATAGAACGGTCAAGCCTCCGGAGCATACTTCTTCTCCTGCTCCGAGTGAAGGCGGCTCTGCTTAGGCCACCTCTTTCGCCCCTTTCGCGGGACACCCTAGGCCTACTAACTGATCCTGCACTCGTGCCGCCGAAGTCGCTGCGCTAGGAACCAACGATAGCTCCTGAAGTTATAGGGCAATATATCCACGCCCGATGCTTGCTTTTAGAGGCATAGAAAGGGTCCCTTCTAGCTTTAGTTTATTTAAACCTAGGACGCGGCCGGTTACTACTGACTAGCTCTTTTTTTATGGCTTTATTTGTACGTACGCGTTTAACGACGGTATACTAGCTCTATATATTTTATTCCTTGGTAGGGTTATGCGCCAACAGTATACTGATTGTATCGTTGTACTGGCTGGTTGTTGTTAGCGGACGTCAAGGCGTATGTCTTTCTCCTTGGGGGTTAGAATACGGCCTGTTGTCGACTGTGATAAAGCCGGAGCTCCTTTCTAGCCCTTCGTCGAACTCGTAATGCACGGCCTGCTAGTCCGTACGGGAAATTGCGCATATAAATTGTATAGCAAAAACCCACGTGCACTAACAGTAGTCCAGGTGCCAAAACTTGTTAATCAAAGGAGGGACGTTGTCCGCCATTGAGCGGATCCTCTGTAGTAAGCGAGGTTTGGAACTTGATAACAGCTCTGTAGCGCATCCTCCTTATCAACGTGGCATTTGAGCTCCCTCAACAAGCTAATCGTTTTCCATGGTGCCTCCTTAGACCGACGATCACAGCTCCCGGGGCGGCGGCTCAGGGTCTGGATTTAGCTAGATGCAGCGGAAATAGTACACTAGGTTCAGGGGTTAGTTAGCACGACGCTACAATGCAGGCTAATCTTTCCGGTTCGACATGGCTCAATCTTGCTGCTTCGGTTGAGAGACTCCCGACGACGTGAGCCAACCTTAAAAATCAAGCAATTCTACAACACGATCGACCATTGGCGACGGTGCTATTATCAATGTCTTCGCGTAAGTGGCGGATCCGACGGATAGATGGCATTGCGGGGGATAATGGGACCGGGCTGGTTCGTGACTCGTCACCCTGGAGACCAATCAGCATGTATGCTATATAGGGAGCAGCATAAGCGATCAATTTCCCGGGGATTCCTCTCCTCCGCGCCTCTGATCACGTTCGTCACCGGCGGATCGCGAAGAGTAAGAAACGGGCAGCGATGAAGCACTCGCACATCGCAGGCGCGCTCGCCGGCTTCGGCCTGCACCTCTCAGGGGCGCAAGCGAAGGAACGGATATGTCCCCTGAAAGGTCCACAGTTCCCAGCGCCGACGGGCCTGGGCTCGGAGCCGCTGTTCCGGAACGCGGCGAGCGTGATCGACGCGTACATCCGGGCGAACCTCACGCAGGCGCCGTACAACGAGACGACCTTCTCGATCGGCATGTTCAGCACGACGGACGACGACCTGCTCTACGAGTTTCACCACACCGATCCTACCGTCGCCACGAGCCGCCTCGGCGCGAATGAGGTCGACGCCGACTCGATATACCGGATCGCGAGCATCACCAAGATCCTGACCGTCTACCAGTGGTTGATCGCGGACGGAGACCGGAAGTTCAACGACCCCATCTCCGATTTCGTCCCGCAGCTGCTGCATTATGAGACGCGGCAGAAGGACTATCCGGCGCCCAGTTGGAGCGAGATTACGGTGAACGATCTGGCCATGTATCTTGCCGGAATCGGCAGAGACTGTGAGTAACTCATAGTCCACGCATGCTGACTTATAGCCCTTTTCCTTCGTTATTCTTTGTTTTTTTCGCTGATTTATATATCAGATGCTCTGAACGATGTAGCAATCCCCGGTTACATAACCGCCGCACTTCCCGCCATGGCGGCCGCCGTATTGCCCAATAACCCGGCAAACGGCATCCCCGTGCCCAAAAGCGAAGATCCGATCTGCGGGTACTTCACAACCAACATCTCTTACGTGCCGTGTTCACGGGAGGGTACGTTATTTACATTCTACCTTTTTTTTCCCTTGTGCTTAGATATTGGGGACCTCACACTGATTCACCACTTCGCAGAATACATCCGAAGGATCGCGAATCTGGCGTCGAGCTTCGTGCCGAGCTACACGCCATCGTACAGCAATGCCAATTTCGCAATTCTAGGCCTCGCGCTAGAAAACATGCTGAAGGCCCCGATACAAGACATCTTCGCTAAGAGCGTGGCCAAACCCCTCGGCCTCACCTCCACAACCGTGGGCAACCCTCGACGTATCACGAAGCACTCGGTCATCCCCGGCGGCGGCCTTACGCGCAGTGGCTGGGACGACGCCCTCGGTCCGCTAAACAGGTACGGAAGATATTAAAACTTGCGCTGCTAGCCCCCCATCGTCATCCCGCAAAGTCTCAGGCTGTTGACAATGAATGTGTGAGATAAGCGCCGCCGGCGGATTCTCGACGACGAACGACCTGGCGGCGATCGGCAGGTCGATCCTCAGCAGCACCCTCATGACCGAGGCGATAACGCGCCGGTGGTTCTCGGCGACGAGCTTCGTGGATGCCATAGACCAGTCGGTAGGCCGCGGCTGGGAGATATTCCGCGTGCGCGTCAACGGGCACAGCGTGGACCTGTTCACGAAGAGCGGGAACTGGGGCGTCTACAACGACGTCGTCTTCCTGGTGCCGGCGTACAATTTCGGCTTCAGCATCCTCTCGGCGTCGAGCGCCGCCGGGGGCAGGCTCGCGTCCGACGTTCCCAACACTATCGTCGACGCGCTCCTCCCGGCGCTGGAAGCCATCGCGAAGGAGCAGGCCAACGCGAAGTTCGCGGGCCGGTACGCCTCGGCGACCGCGGGAACCAACACCTCGATCACGGTCACGACCGACGGCAGCGCGGCGGACGGCTTCAAGGGTCTCCGGGTCACGGAGTACGTCGTCAACGGCGTCGATCTCCTAGCGAGCGTGTTCGCGCTATTTGGGAACGTCGACTTCCGGCTCGTGCCGAACCATCTCTACGGCGGGAGCCGGGTCGGTTTCTCGGCCGTGTACCAACCGCAGACGAAGACGCTGCCAAAGGACGAGTTCTACTGGCCTTGCGAGAGCTGGCTTGACGTTGATGATTACACGTATGCTAGCGTGCCACTTGGGTTGATGGCATTTGACGTCGATCATGATGGAAATGCTACTTCTGTGCGGTTGGTAGCTGTGCGGGAGACCTTAGACAAGGAATAGTGCTCGAGGGCACATTGTTGAATGAACTATCGGCAACTACCAGCAATATGCCACTGAGCGCTCTTCTATTCAGCGATTAACCGCGATTAGAAATTAAAGTATATTAGTATATTGCCATTAATAACTCACGATATTGCATTTACATGACACAATTGATCATAATGAAAAGCCCATATCCA
The DNA here is from genome assembly GCA_022578855.1 of Nemania serpens. Taxonomy (NCBI): domain Eukaryota; kingdom Fungi; phylum Ascomycota; class Sordariomycetes; order Xylariales; family Xylariaceae; genus Nemania; species Nemania serpens. Next base: position 1,024,225 of record MU396677.1, on the reverse strand, counting down.
GCCGCAGAAAGGTCGTTAGCGAACAACCCATTGGCAAGGAAGAAGAATGAATAAGGGCTACTACCTATCACGCACACAGACACGGATTTGCCAAGATGGGCGTTTATTACAGTTTCGGGTAACGGTCTCTGCTATACATCAAGCACTTAACAGCGTACTCCATTCTAACCCTCTCAATAAGACGCCGACCTCATCTAATGTTTACCAAGCTAGCCACGCCAAGCCAGACGCCTACCAACCTCGCTCTCTCGCCGCTCGTCATGGTACGCTGGGATACATGGGGTATATATATATGCGGTCAAGGTATTTGCATAGTTGAAGTTTGCCGCGAAGGATAATAAACGAAGATAGCCAGCCCATTGGGAACCCCGCAGATTGCAGTATACCGGGCTGTATAATACAACATGTACGGGGGAAATATGTCGGTTTCAAAAATCAAGCCCTAGTCCAACAAACGAAGACCAACGCTGCAACACTGGCGTGTCTGGTCAGCCAGTTACAAATTGTGTCGTAAAATTATTCGACCTCCCCACCATCCCCAAGCAGAGCTGGCTGTATGTCAATCAATGGATGCTCTCGATATCGATCTCGCCCATGGTTTTGCTTCGCATGTTCTTCTTTCATCGGACCTACGAAGCTGACTTCTTTGGTACCACTTTTGCTCAATCTCACCCTCGTCCCGGCCCCAGGGATGGTGGATCCATGATGCCGTAGGGTTCTGGCGCTAGCATGATCATCGTCTATATCGATTTCGTCCACATCCGAGATCGATTCAGCATCGATACCATCATCCATATCGGAGGCGGAGTCGGAGTCGGCAGAGTCGTCATACTCACCATCGTCACTCACAAGCGACGGCGCATTGTTGCTAACCGTAGTATTTGGGCTTAACTCTGTCACGTCCAGCATCTCTTCATCCATGGCCATTTCTGGTCTAGGTCTCGTTGTAGAGTGCGGTGTTGGGGTAGGAACAGGAGTGACATAAGGGGAAGGATGTACTAGTGTGCCTTTGCTATTCGCCAAACGGGACGATGTAGTGGTCAATGGAGCCATGACGGCCCTTGCGGGAACACGCATGCCCGGTGTTGCCTGGGAGGAGACGGGGCGACCGACTGTACCTATAGTAGTTGTCGACGTCTCCCGATCCTCCGACTCGTCGTCGGTGGGTGATGACAGCTGATCAATATCTATCTTTGTCTTAGCATCCTCAACCATTGCACCCAAATTCCCACTAAATCCTCTACTTTGCAGTAACCGAGAAAGATTGGGGGAATCGGTTGAGGGGGAAAACCCCGAGGTTGAATTGGTCATAGGACCGTTTCTTGTTGCTGCATCGGAAATGGCAGTACTAGATGAGATACCAGGTAACTTTCCTTGTCGGTACAATTCCAAAGATTGTTGGATACGGCGAACAACAGAAAAACAAGCCTCCGAGTCCGTCATAGCATTGGCGCGAGTGAAGGGATGGGCGAGGCCTGAAGGAGGCGCACTAGACCCAGTAGACTTCTCTTCTACAAGAGCACCTTTTGTGGGAGCCTCGGCAACTTCAATAGGGTGTCCGCAATGGACGGCTGCTTCCTCGTGACTCTTGAAGTCTCTTTTATGAGCTATACGGCAGTGATTGATGAAGCCCTGGGTACTTGAAAAATTCTCGCGGTTGCAATCGAGGCAAACCAATTTAACTGTCTGCCCATCAGACCTCTTCAGAACACAAGGACCACTCTTGTCTTTCGGCGGAGGATACCCGCTGGAAAGAGCCTGAAGTTTTTGACCAGCAGTACCCCTGGAGGGCCTGCCCTTCCCCTGCACTGTGTTGAAATCCGTCACGCTATTTCTGGTCGACCTGCCTTCCACCGTAGATCTCATCCGCCATGAATCAGCACGTGCTGGCACTTCGGGCTGAATACCGTCAAACTTAGGATCTGGTATGAGCCACTTGGCGTAATGTCGCGCGTAAGGGCCATCGGTGACACCGAAAGGCGGCGCCCACTGAGGCAACCTATCAGCAGATTTGGGCTGTAATGAGGGACCCGACCCGTTTGCAACGTTCAACATCTGCTCGGGCGTGGGAATGTTGACAGGATACGGGATCAAATGGCACCTGCGCAGTTGCTCTAAAGCAACCTGGCACTTGGCAAGTTCTTGGTTGATGAGACGTAATTCATCGTGTTTTAATAGTATCTCGAGACTGAATTGCTCCTCAATAGCATCCTTCACTTTGTCTATATCGATTGATCCTAGCGCTGCAGCAGCAGGGGTTACAGGCTCAGTTGCCGGGGCCAACACTACCCTCTTTTGTGGATGGCTAACATTGTCAGTGGCTGGGCTCTCATCCCTTGTCCTCGACCGCTTCACGGCGGGGAGAACAGGAGCGTTTTGCGACGCTATCGCGGCGCTGCTCTGCCTCCGCCGCTTCAGGGGCCGTGGCGACACCGGGAGAGCAGCGTCTGTTGATATCCAAGGATGTACTGACTTGGCGAAGTCGAGCATAGGCCGGTCAGCTTGTAGAGTCTTGTCACTTCCCCTGTGATCCGAATTCCAGAATCGGAACATGAGCATACCCAACCTAGACACGGAGGGAAGACCAGGTGAGCAGCCGTGGATGGGATGCGAAGACGACAGAACGCGGGACGCGACTGCAGTCTGTTGTTGTGGTGGTGGTAAAAGTATTGGTGGTCAAGGTGGTAGATGACGGCTATTTAATTAGTCGAGGTTGGTAAGAAGAAACCGAGGCGTGGAGGTGGTCGGGGCGCAGCAGCGAGGGCCGTGCTGTGTGTGCTTTAGGCGGTTGCCTGGAATGGCAACTACAAACTCGGGTGCAACTGCTGGCGTGGCGGAGACGTGTGTCAGATGTGTAACGCTAGGGATAGGTTGGGGTCGAGGCTGACGTAACCAGTAGGCCGGCGGTTACTGGGATCTGGTTGGGATGGGGGCCTTGACTGGAGCGTTCCAGCGGATTCCGATTATGCTTGTTTATGCAGACTCAAGTACTTAGGTACCAAGGTACTTAAGGTACGACTTAGTACTAATGTACTGAGGCAGCGAGCATGCGATCGGGGAATCGGGGTCGTGCGAGAGTTGTTGAGGCAGCAAGTTATCTTCTGCGGCTAGCAAACCCGTTCCAATCCGGTACACAAGGCACTTGCGCCCAATAGAGAGAGGGCAGTCCCTTCGTAATGCAGTGAGCGGGCTGGGTTGGCAGTCGAGTGGACACCTTGCTAGTGGACCAGCTTGCTGAAAGAGAGGCAATAGGGGGCGAATCCGGGAGAAAGAGGATTCCCTTGGTGATGTGGCTACCGCTAATTTGTCAAAGACAAGCGAAACTCTGTCTGAGTCAGGCCCCGTCCCAGGCAAGGACAAGGGCAGTAGCACCGCCGAGAGGGCTCTGTACTGGATGCAACGTGGGCGCGCAACTCGGCGAAGGGGGAATTCAGAGTAACCCAGAGCCAAAAGGAGGGCGTAGGTCACCGGGAAAGGGGAAATGAATGACTGCAGGGGCTCTGCAAGAGCGTGCCGAATGCAGGGGCAGCAGCAGCAATAGCAATAGCAGCAATAGCAGCAGCAGCAGCAAGCGGCGACAACAACAATAACAGCAATAGCGGTGGGATAAGCCGGCAGGAGGTGGCGGCGACAGCGATGACGACGACGTCCAACACAGGCGGTGTTGCACGAAAACGTCCTTGCGCGCGAATAAAAAAGATAAATTAAAAAGTAGGTACGTAGATCGCAAAAACAGAAATATGAAGTAAAAGTACAGGAATCCCGTGGTCCGTTTGCTGGTTTGGTTGCTGGAGTTTGACGCGTTGGTTGATTGAAGGATTAATGGATCGATGTAATGATGTATTGTTTGATTGCTTGAATTCACTGAGGACGAGTGACGCAGAGCTGCGACCGGCGACAGAATGGGAGGACAGTCGCGCGACGCAGAATCAATACCACAGGACGATCAATCACTCTATTTAGCGGGAAGACGGAATCCCGCATGTATTAAAAACAGTTGTATATTTTTGTTCTGGGGGCGCGGTTTGCGACCGAGAGAATGATGATGCCGAGCGTAGCCCGTGAGCGCAGAAGGCTGGTTCTGGGAAGCAGACAAGGAGGGAACGACAATGGAGAAGGGAAATGGACTGGCCGCCGGAAAGGAATGCGAAAAGGGCAGCAGGGAATAATACAGGCGGTGCACAATGTACGTGGTATTATTAGTAGAGTAGGTGAGTAGGTAAGTAGTAGACAGAGGTAGACAGTAGGTAGGAATAGCAGGAGGATTGGTACGACGAAGGATCAAAGGGAAAGCCAAATGAATCGCAGTTGTTTGGCCCGTCCTCACTGTTGCGCGATTGTTGCGACCGCAAAAGAATACCTCGACACCTCCTTTAGATTACAGAAAGTCAGACGGGGCCTGGATGGGGTGATGGGAGGCCGGCGACACGAGCTGCTTTGGAGAGGACGGGAAAGGAAAGGGTCGAAAGGGGCTGGCGGGCTGGCGGCTGGCTGGCGAGCGAGATTTCGCTGCTAGAATTCCAATCCGTAGCTTCTATTGTCAGGGTGTGGGTGGGTAAGTTTACTAACTACCTTAGTGCCTTATTGGAGATGGCGCACGAAGTACGATGTATGGGTGAGATGATGTGGTTTGATTGTGCTTCTCATTTCAGATACCGACCTTGGTAGTACAGGTACCTGCAATACAACTTACTATTTACATGAGCACGGAGAATGCGCACTGCGAGTCTAACTTAAACGGGTGATATCAAGGTGCCTGGTGTACACAATAGGTATAGGTACGCAGCTGCAGGACTTCCGGAGTGGGTCTCAATGCCAACCAAGTTTTGGGAAAATGTTTCTCGAAGGAGGTACCCCATGACTCTAAGGAGTGCTAGACTTGACACCTACACTCCTACCATGCGACTAGTACTGTAATACCTGCTAGTGTGCGTACGTAAATAAAACTTGGTCAAACAGGTAGAATAATTGCTAACTTAGCCAAGTTTTCAGCATGAAGAGAGAATACCCTCCTACGTCCTCCGAGCTGCGTGAGTAGATACGGCATTGAAAACATCAAGCTGCTCAGCAAGAAACAGGTGCGCTGTTTTCATTAGGCATCAGGTATCTGGTATTCACATACGCCTTGTGACCTTGTGGACTACCTGATACTGGATCATTTGTATATGTGTGGTGGTGTGGTGGTGTGGTGAGCCGAAAGGAACGATTCGTCCGACGTAAGGGGTAGCCTTTCTACATCGACGGTCTACCATACATACTGCAGTTGGGCGATTCACTGGCGCTGCAACCTCAGCCATGGATACCTGCAGATAAGCCAGGATATACGCTGCCAAGGACGAGAGAAACATTTTTGATCATCTTTCGAGACTCATCTACAATATAGAGGTATGTATACTATCTGTACCTCTATATACCTACACTAAAACGGGATGCACTTGCGCATCTCATAGTATGCGGTATGTAGTACCTATCAACGTGGTGTAGGCAGGCTACAGGTACTGACTGCCATGACGGTGGTGATATATCTGGCCAAGATAAGCCAGTCCTGTCGCAAATTGATGATAACAAAAGTGCACTTCACACAATATTATGGGCTTCAGCTGTAGGCTGTGAGCTGGATGAAGCAGGTTCTATTGTACATGGTGTACTTCACTAGTACACACCAGCTACAGGGATGGGAGCTGATTAGCGTGACCAATAGAGCGAACTTTTGGCTCGAGACTTTCCCAAATCGAAAGCAGCTCCCGTCTCATGCATTTCACACTACATACACTAATCTAGGTACCTCCCAGCTTGCTGCAGAATCCGTCGTGTCTACAGCATCCAGCACATATTATGTAATAGGTAAAGATAATGTACTCAATCTACATATATGATGTAGGTAGATACACCCTTTATATCAAAAAACCTGGACAACGTATGACATTCAAGGTTGTCAACTTACACACGGGTAAGAGGTACCTAAGGTAGATTGCCCAGAACTTTGCACCATGAAGTAAATGTGATACCTACACATCATGACGAAATTTACATATTGTTTTGTCTTACCTGCTTATCTAGGTAAGCACTGATCTAGTTTTGTTTGGGTCTCGCAGCAGATGACGGCAATGATAAGATGTTGCCGATCCCACTCACCAAGCAAAAAATACCATCATATGGTTGCAGCGGTGTCCAAAAACGAGATGAGACGGTCTCCAGATATCTCCAAGATGTGGAAATATATCTATAGATACATCTATGTACCTACATCATGATCCACATGTACACGTGACATTACATTAGCTAGAACTCAATATGGACCGGTACTTAGATACAAACTTATCCCGATATGTTACCTAGGTACACTGCCCAGTGCTACACTATCGATAAGAGCAATTGAACTTGAACTTGTTCATTTTGTGTAAGTACCTAGGTACTTATTGTAACGGGACCACATACACCTCCTCTTCCTCTAATACAGCCGAAATCTCAATTCTAAGACATCTTTACACACAGCTCGCCTCATGATGACCAACAGACCGTAGAATTGGAAGCCATCGACGGCACCTATCTTCTCATTCCACCACGCCATGGCCGTCGACTTGCAGCGACAAAATATCTCGTCCGCCAGCGGGCGGGTTGCCGCACCCAAACGTAAGCGCGCCGATACAAGCAACAGCACAGAACCCGCAACTGGGAGCAACAAGCGCCAATGCCTTACCGACAGCCTATGCCTCTCCTCCTCCGATGATGCGAAGGTCTTGAGCGCCGTCGATGCCCGCTATGAGGTCCAGCTCCAGTCCGTCATTTCGTCAACCGGGATCCGGCCGCGAGTCGTGGCCGTGCTGCGACATCTCGCCCCTCCCACTCGGCCCTCCTCCACCGAATCGACGCCCGACGACGCGGTAAAATCCAAGACCAGAGTTTCGGTACTACGGGCGAAGTCCACGGAGACGGGAAAATTGGTTTCGATTGCCGAGATCGTGAAGCGCGAGATCGAAAAAGAGGGCGACAGTGCAGCAGGCGAGGCGGGTCAACAACGGCAGGGGAGCAAAACGGGTCGCTGGTTTCAATACATTGCTCTCGGCGAAGAGCTCCAACAGAGACGTCGCGCTGACGATAATACCGTGATCGAAGAAACTGTGCTGGAAGGCCTGGGTGCGGGCGAGGAAGATGACGGCGAAGACGAGGAATTCGAAGTCATGAAGACACCATTGGAGAGAGCAATCGAGGGCCGGCCACTAGTGAGAGGAGTTCCAGTCATGAGTTTGTTTCTCTCAAGAACATCGATCGAGGAACTGAAGAGACGGTACGGAGAACAAACGAACACGCCTCCAACATAGGGAACAGCGATGCCATCTGAGAAAATGTGCGATTCCCGGGAGAGAATAACTTATACATCGACGGAGCGAGCACGAGGACAACTTTCGAAATGCTGGCAGTCAGCCGCTTGGGTATTATGATGTCCATATAGCTAGAGTATGACGCAACGACAAACCGCCAGGATACATGTAAGTATTGACGATGGCTATGTCCAATTTATAAAAAGCCTTTGTAGCGGAGCCAGCCTCCGGACCGATCCTCGGCGAACCGAAGGCGATGATAGCCGTTCCTCTCGCCAACCAACGGGATGGTTTGCACCCAGGCGGTTGGAACTATATACAAGGTCCGTTCGCCTTCAACCGCCATATCCAACCTTCTCGTTAAATGCGCCGCCTATCTCTCCCTATTCAAGATACAATCTCTGTGCTAACGGTCATCCAGCTTTTATATTGTTCTCCCAGTGCGGCAATCGGTTGTCGTCGTGGTTGGGTAGCCGTGGTAGCCATACAAGTTTTAATCCCTCGCGTCGAACGTCGGATTAGACCGCGCTCGTCCTAAGGCTTCTTTCCTCCTTCGGCATTGGCGTAGGTTATGCGCAGAACGAAGTTCACGATGACGGCCAGCAATAGAATGATGGCCAGGACGGTGGGGCCGAAACGGTCGTCGAAGCCGGCCTGGCCCTTCATCCTTATTGATTTGGCGCGCCAGTGGTATGTGAAGAGGGCATAGATCATGGCGAGCATGGCGACGCCAGTGAATAGAAATGCGGAGATGAAGGCGGGTCGGTCGCCGAAGTTGAGCATACCAATGGCGAGGGCGCCCAGTATGACGGTAAAGTTAAGCCATGACAGAAACGTGCGCTCGTTGGCGAAGAAGACCTTAGGTTCGACTCGGGTAGGCAGGGCAATTGCTTTACCTACGCATCGATCGGTTAGGTTAGTCGGTCGATTCTACTGATTCTAGCTGGACGATCCCTTGTCTGGGGATATCGCGCAAGAATCGAAGCATTAGAGGGGTATTTTTATGTATTTACCAGGTGCTGTTTGGAGGAGAGGCTGGCTCGACATGCTGGGTGGTTGGCACAGCCAGGTGAAGCAGAGCGAATACTTGAGCCAGTCGACAGGGGGTGGGATCCAGTGATTGGTCCTCGTCTCTCAGCAATGAACCCGGGCTGCTACAGCTCGTGCAACGAAGTTCAGGTGATAGTGATATTCGATAAACAGCTGAGTTCCATGACGATATGCCCAAGAAAAAAAGTGAATGATTGGGGCCGAAGCTCTGAAATGCCGAGGAGGGACGCGGTACTGCTTGGGGATCCCACGTGCGCAGTCCTCCAGGTATGAGTGGTTGAATCATGTCCCTGCGTGCAGCTAGGTTCTAGAATTTGGGGACCCGCTTCGTCTTGGCACAGGCCATCGATTAGGTTTAGCGTGATCCCTGCCTTTGTTCGTCTCTCCTGAGTCAGGTGACTCGTAGAGAGCTAGAATCTATTGCGTAGATGTGTCGGGGTTATGCAATTAAGAACGCGATGCTTGAAACGATGGGTAACTCCAATATCTTATTTTCTCGAAAATAGCAATCCATCATCCGCCTTCTCAGACGATTCCCAGACGATGGCCGAGAGGCTAGCACAGGCAAAAAGCCGATGTGACTCTGTCGTCGCCTTGTACCCGCGGAACTAACAGCGATCAGCCCTTCTCAGGTTATAAAATCGGCTGAGCAGTGAAACAAGAACCTGCCCGATATATGTTAGTTAATCGCAATGGTACCTTAGGTCGTCGTCCGGGTATTTTCTTTTCTCGGAGAATGCGAGACATCCTCGGTGAGGTGACTCTTGAGCTCTCCCCATCTAGCCGACTTCTCACGGCGTCGGCATGGCGTGCTCGGGACGCAAGCGGGAATGGCGGTCGAAGCTCGGCATGCCCTCACGATGGCGACATCTCCTATGCTGGGCAGATGCCTTTTTCGTCGATCGAACGCACAGTCTATGAACAGACAACGTACCAAGAAATCACTCTGCTCGGTGCTCAGCCAGATGGCGAATGTCTCTGTTAGTCTAAGACCAACTCCCAACTACCGCCTTTTCAGCTGAGACATATTGGTGCCTCCTCCCAAGCTAAATTTACCGAAGGGGTCGCTCGGAGTGACCAGGCTAGATTTAGAATAACCCTTCACCGTCCGTATTCAGAGTAAATTAGCCCATGTCTTGCTGCATGTCAAGATTTACTTGATCCTGTCGTAGCTCCCTGTTTATAATTCTCGTCATTTACCATGTTTGCCACGTGATATGAGTCCTTAGAATTAGACGACTATTATCTCGACTCAGTCGAGACAATAATTAGAGTAGTTCGTGCTTGAAATCACGTTTCCTATATGGATAAAGGCTATAAGCCTCAACTAAGTCCTATAGAGGGTCTATCAGTAGAACTCGTGTGCAATATGATATTCTTAGCACTATTGGACATTACTTCATGGCAAGCAGCCCCCTTCTCGCTATTGTTACAAGTATTGCTGTTATGCCTGATTGCATACCATCTTATAAGGTCACCTAAATTGTAAGATCATAATCCGGCGCTTGCCTCGTGATTTAGATGAACATCATTCTCTCACAAGGGGGTTTTTGGTCTTAGTGACCTGTCTATTCGTGCTATCCCGATTTAGCAGGTATCTCACCTGTCACTCCCACCACAGTGCAAGTCGGGCATATTGTAGCTCACCCTCTCTTACATTATATACAACATTTACTACTAACTCTGATTGAAATACTATCGCCATTTCAGCAAGCGTGGTCACTTCGGCGGACCCAAATTACCATGTCTCTCTAGGTAAGATAGCTCTTCTATTTCAGCCATCCCCCGCCCTACAACGACGTTCACATATTTAATTCATTTTCTCACGAGCCCTCCGGTACCTTTCTAGAAGTCCGCATCGCCCTATCTGCAGCGGCAAGCCAGCCTCGCGCGCTTGTAAAATCACCAATTAATTAATACTAGTACAGACCATCTCTTCCTAGAACTCGACCAAGAATCTCTCGGGGCGGTCCCATCTCGAGATCAGACACAGAGGAGCCGAATAGATGCTAGGAGGAACTCAGAATTTTTTTTGGATCGATTCTATCAGGTCTGAGGAATCTCACACGCAAGGCTTCGCGCCTCTACTTCTGCTAGCATCTCCGCTTATGAATTCACCAACTTTGGGATTCTGCTCTCGACGACTAGCCAATAATGCCGCAGATGACTGAGGGGCTCACACAACTATAATATTAAACGATCAGATCTTAGATATCAAATTAATGAGGGAGGGATGAGGTGCAAAGAGGAATGAAGCGGACATGGTGTTGCAATGTAAATACATGCTGGTAAACAATCGAAGGGACTTTGAATGGAATATACTAACATCATCAAAGAGACGCTTATGTCGAAGTCCGCCGGCTAGGGCTGCATCTTAACTAGTGCCGTTGTCTATAGTAACTAACTATCATTCAGTATTATGTGTCTAGGAGAACTCGATGCGATGGTCAGGCAAAAGTCTTGGCAATATTATCGGTTTGCTTCCGGTTACTCCAGTCGTGAACTCCTCGCCTCAGAAACGAGTGCATATAGTGTCGTAAATCCTGCGCCTATAATTAATTACACACCGGTAACGGCTAGATGGCTAGTAGGTAATCCTTCGATGAATGTCTAGGCTTCCACTGATTTGAGCCTCGCGCCTCACAACATGCAGGATCATTGATTATTCTCTGGCCGTCTCTTCAGGGGCTATAGGGCTGTAGGCCAGTCTTTTTATCGTCCGGCTGTCCACCACCGTATCGTGTCTACTTTGACATGAGCCACAGGTGTTACATACACATATTATAAGCCACGGCTCTCTAATTATATATCATGCGTGCTCACATCATCTAGCTACGGATATCAGTTTTCCTAGACGATGTACGTCTATACTCTAACCTAGATTTAAACATTGAATTTTGAAGTCACATGCTGGTGGTCTCGGTATAGTTGGGGTATATTATTGTACGGGCGGATAACAGTGAATAAGTTCGAATTATATATAGCGCTAGCAAATGTCCGCTACTGGCTCACCTCATCTAATATATATAGACACTTACTTATCTTGGGTGAGTACGCATTACGGAATTTTGGATTCGGGACGTAAAGTCCTCTCTCTCCGGCCCTAGGTCTTACTCCTATCTCTCCCTCTTGCAGAATACTTAAAACCTCATTATCTATTTCACAAGCCCTATCCAGTGGTGCTCGTATAGAAAACTAACCTGAGCGTTCTTGATGAGGAATGCTCTTGCTATTGGTCGTAAGCGCTACTGCGCTGCTTATCTTCTTCTATTGTTATGCGAAGCTTCGTTACAAGAGGTTCTGCCAGTATGCCGACTTCCCTCAGATGCCGACGAGTCTTATCCTCGGCCACCTCGAAATCATGGACCGCTTCATCCGAAGGGGGAAGCCAAACGCCCACCCGGGTAGGTTTCATAACCCAATCCTCCCTTCACCTACTTCGTTCTTGCCTCGTATTATTCATGCGTACCGTGGACGTAGTATGTGCTTAATGATATGATGAGTAGATCTCGCCTTCCAGGCTATCAATGAGGCTCTTAGGCGGCCGCCTCTGATGTTCGTCGACTTTCGGCCCGTCGGCCCCGCCATGGTCATCGTCAGAAGCCACGAAGTAGCCGAGCAAGTGTGCAAAGCATATAAGCAATTTCCCTATAGTCTCCCCAAGGTGCCGCATGTCTACCGCCATATAGCACATGTAACTGGCCCAACCTCAATCCTAGGCGCAGATGTACGTTAACGAGTCACACGTTCATTTCTCTCGGCCAAGGCATTATGTACAGCTAACCGTAGGTCACAATGCTCTAGGGGGACGAGTGGAAACAGTTGCGCAGGCGCTTCAACGCCGGGTTCGCACCCCAATACCTCATGACATTCCTTCCTCAAATCGTCGAGAAGTCGTTTACTTTTCTCGGGAACCTAGACCACTTCGCGACGACCGACCGTTCTTTCTCCCTGATCGACCTGACTGGAAACCTGACCTTCGATATCATCACCAGTGTCACCATGGACGTCGATTTCGGTGCTCAGAGGATAGATCAGCGGAGCGAGTTCCCCAGAATCTACAACGAGCTGTGTGAGACGTACGCAAGCGAGCAGATGGACGTGCCTTGGTTCTTCACGCCGTACACGGAGTGGAAGCGCCGGCAGCTCGCCAAGCGCGTGAGGAGGACGCTCACGCCCATCGTCCAGAACGCGTGGGCGAATCGGAAACGGCAGGGCACAAGATCCCGGAGGCTCCTTTTCCTATGTCTCGGCGACGACGTCGCGACCATGACGCATCGAGTCAATGACGAGGCGTGCGACCAACTAAGTACGTTCTTGCTTGCTGGCCACGATACGACCAGTATACTGCTTTCTTGGATGTTTTATGAGCTCTCGCGCACGCCGCACGCCATGACAACGCTGCGCAACGAATTAGACGATCTCTTCGGCTCAGGTCAGTGGCACCGCTTGCGTCTAATTCTCATGCGTTACTGCGGGTTTCGTCTCATCCCCACCGCTTCGTCAATTCTCGAACGTGTAAGCGACTGACCGTCTGCCGAACCCCAGACACCAACCCTTCCGTCGTACGGGATAAGCTTCTTTCCGACAACGGCCAAGATCTCCTGAACCGCATGACCTACACAGCAGCCACCATCAAGGAGACCCTCCGCCTCTGGCCGCCCGCGGGCACGGCGCGGATCACGAAACCGGGAGCGGGGCTCAGGGTACAGACGTCCATGGGCGAATACAACCTGGAAGGCGTCAACGTGTACAACTGCGCGCTCATGATCCAGCGCGACCCGGCGGTCTACGGCGACACGGCCAACGACTTCGTGCCGGAGCGCTGGCTACGGAACGAGAATGACGCGCATGGGGCCGAGCCGATCCCGCCCTCGGCCTGGCGCCCCTTCGAGAGGGGACCGCGGAACTGCATCGGGCAGGAGATGGCTTTTCTCGAGGCCCGCGTGGTGGTAGCGCTCACCGCGCGGCGATACGATTTCGTCAAAGTACGCTCTATAAGACTTTGCGTTGACATTGTCCTAAGTGATATGTTGATATCCGAGGAGAGTGAGTTCTCCGCTGACGCGTTTCTCTTTCGATAGGTCGGGCTCGGCGCGTTTGAACTCGATAGTGCCCACAGGCCAATACTAGATGAAAAGAATCGCTACAAGGTGGTTTCGGAGGTATACCCGGTAAGTCGTTACATCTGACCTAGGTTGTCTTGCTTATAGACAATCTGGCGAATCGGAGTCATAGCTCCCGCGGAGTAACGGGTCGACATTGATGGCTCGGCCGAGTGGATCCGAACCAGCGTAACAGATGCGAGCCCGCAAAAAGGAACCTCTCCTAACTAACACGAATGCCTACTTAATAGACACGAAAAGTCACTCCAAAACCAGTCGATGGAATGATGATGCGGGTGAAATTATGCCATAAGGAAACCAGTTAGTGTCAAGATGATAGTTGCCACCACAACTTCAGGCTGGCTATGACTTTCCATTCGGCCCAGATTTTCGAAAATCTGAGGCGCTTTCTTTCTGTTATCATAATAGTTTTCCTTTCGCATTTTGCAACACGATAGATAGCCGTCTTTGTAATTTAGTTCCTACGAGATCAGGGGCGACAACTTCAAAAGAGTTACTCGGCGCACTTGAACGTGGGGGTCAATCGGTTTAAGGGCATAGTATTACTTAATGAATTTCAGGCCGAGGTACATATGCACATATATAGTTTGATTCGCCTATCGCACTAGATACATTCATCACCTACAATTTACAAAGTACATAGGTAGCCAACAACTCTTCCCCTCAGCCTTGGCAGCCCCCATCACGAGGCTCCGTGATCTCGATACAGTCCACAGGCGGCATCGCTATCCTTTTGCTCCCAGACCACGATGTCCCCCATGCCTCGGCGGTAACCGGCTCTCAACACCGGCAACATGGTCGTTCAGCAGCACGTCCTCAACTGGCTCTACAGCGTCCTGACCAGCGAATATCACGACGTCAATCGCACGTACAACGACGTAGCCCAGGCCCTCTCCCAGTATCCGTCGTTGTCGCCGAGGACGGACGTTCACAGTATGTATGCCAGACCATGCTTCTCGTGTGCATCACGCATGAGGAGTCGATATCGTAGCCTGATATAGGTATCTGATATACTAACGGAGCCTCCCTGACGCTCGCAGCATTCGACAATGGCGTCTCGGCCCTGCTCCTCCATCTCTCGGGCACCATCCCCGTCGTCTTCCGCGGCACGACTTACCGCTTCCCCATCTCAATATGGGTGCCGCACGCCTACCCGCGTGAGCCTCCGCTGGGCTACGTGACACCCACCGACACCATGACGGTGCGCCCCGGTCAACACGTCGACCCTCAGGGACGGGTATATCACCCCTATCTGGTGCGATGGACCGAGTTCTGGGATGTGAGTGCCGTCTGTATTCTAGCATCAGGTTCAGTCCGTGCCGAACCTGGGCTGATCACGTCGTCGTCAAACAGAAGTCCTCCATACTCGACTTTCTAGTCATCCTGCGGGACATCTTCGCCAAAGAACCTCCCGTTGTCGCGCGTCAACCGCCTAGAACAACTCAGCAACAGTCGACCCCGTCACCGACACCACCTCCCGTCCCCCCTCTACCTCCCGACATGGCACGACCAAGTCCACAACCAACGCAGTCGCCGCATGCCACTAATCCGAGACCACCTCCTCCGCCTCCCAAGGGCCACGATATCCCGCAACCCATACCAACTCCAACTGTCCGCGCCGAAGCGCCTCCGGTCCCCCCTTTACCCCAACAGGAAGTGCGCCAACAGCCCGGCCAGCATCATGCGCACCAGCCAGAACAGCAGGTCGCGCCACCCACAAATCGTTTTTCTCGGTACGATACGGCGCCGCCTCTACCACCACAAGGGCCACCACCAGGGCCTCAACCACATACGCAACCATATGCGCAACCACCAGTGAATCCGCAAGCACAGCCGCAACCACACACATATACGCAAGCACCTCCAAACCCAGATGTTCAATATCATAACCAACAGAAAGCTTCCCGTTATTCGCAAGAAATCCCTTCAGCCGGCTCACGACCACAGCAGCCACAGCAGCAGCAGTATCAACAACAACGACAACACGATCTCGGGCGACAATCATATGCCTCGGGAAGCACCGAACCTCCATCCTATAGAGGAGGCCCCCCGTTAGACTGGCAGCAGGCAGCTGCTCACCTACCTCCGCCCCAGCCCGCAGCCAAACCTCCGCCGCCTCCTGATATAATGGACGAACCCCTTACACTATCCCTACCATCGCCCGCCAACCTGCCAGCACCGCCAATCCCGCCCAACCCCGAGAAGGACGCGCTCCTCCGCCAACTCGCCTCGACGCTCCACGAAATGCGCCAACGCGCGCGGCAGCAGAACGAGGCCTCGCTCGCCGGCCTCACCGCGCAGCGCAACGCCATGCTCGCGGCGCTGCAGAACATCCAGAGCGAATCGGCGGCGCTGACCCCGCTGTGCGCCCTCCTGGCCTCCAACACGACGGTCCTGCAGTCCTCCCTCAAGGACGCCGACGCCGTCATCACCAGGAGCCAGACGCAGAAGCCGCCCGCCATCGACGACCTGCTCGTCGCTCCCACCGTCGTCGGCAACCAGCTGTACGACGTCGTCGCGGACGAGCGCGCCCTCGGCGACGCCATCTTCGTGCTCGGCCGCGCCGTCGAGCGCGGCCGCATCTCGCCCGCCGTCTTCGCCAAGACGACGCGCGGCTTGGCGCGCGAGTGGTACCTAAAGAAGGCCCTCGCGCGGAAGATCGGCCGGGGCATGGGGCTCATCGGGTGAGGGGGTGCCTTGATTTGAATACCTAATCCAAGGCAGCTTCTGGGCGAGTCATTCACTCGTTACAGGAGGTAGCATCAGGTATGCGACGAGACAAATATATGATCTCAGCGCTGGCTGCCCAAGGCTAATGAATAATATACAAACGAATAAATAAATGAATAAATAAACAAATGAACAAATCAGTAAACAATACAGACACGAACAAGAACACGAACATCAACACCCTCGTTACGAAGTGTGCTATCTTGGTTGAAGTGCCTAACTCATGCGCCTCGCCGGTTTCAAGTAATAAGAGAGAGAGAGAGAGAGAGAGAGAGAGAGAGAGAGAGAGAGAGAGAGAGAGAGGAGCAGGTTAAGTTGTAAAACTCGATTTCGCTCCGGAGTAGCAACTTCATCATTCCTATTTTCTGACCTACAAAAGCGCACGCCACATTTAGTAGCAGACTTCGTGTTTGATATAAATTCTGTCTCTCTTAACTTTTGAGTTGTCATCTAACGTCTACGATAGACAGTCCGCTCACCACAAACCCAGTTCGTTCGACATCCCTACCTAGACTGCCTCTCTCTAACTATGTAATCGTTGGTGCCTTCTCTTGTAACCCAGTGGGAAAGCCCAGCGGCAAAGCAGCATGAAGCAAACATGAAGGTATGAATAGATAGCGACTATTTCAAACTCAAACGCCTCAAACCGGAACGGCGACTCGAACCTCGTTAACTAGGCCCGTTCGCTTCCGTCGCCTTACATTCTTCCTCGGTCTCCCGTCAGGTCTTTATCCGTGTTCCGACGAGAGGTAAGGGCGCGGACCTTCCGCGCGGGCATTTTCGTTTCTCATACCGCGAGATCATCCCCCTTACGGCTCCGGAAACCAAGGGCACTGCTCGCCTTCCGTCTGAAGCTCTGTCGGCTCTCCTTCAGCGTCGCCCCGCTGCTCGCCTTCGTATTCACGCTCGCGCCGCTGCTCCCCTTGTCCCTGTAAAGATTAGCCACCTTGCGGACCTGGCCCGGACGCCGTGGTTTGGGGTGGCGGAGTTTGACGTCTTTGCTTTCGAAGATGACGAAGCCTGATTCCGTCTTCTTGTTTGTCTCGTTCTCGCCTGCCTTCGTGGACTGGCCCTCGTCTCGTTGGGGTTCTCTTTCTGCCGTCTCCTTCTCCTTTCCCTTTCCTCTACTCCTCACGTGTGTTTTGCCCCCGTTCGTGGTGTTGTCCGCCAAGCGAGAGTCCACGTGTGCTTCGCGCCTCTCATTCCATCTTGTCAGGGCCCGTAATAACTTCTTGTCGCGGCGCAGCTGCCTTTCCTCCTGTCTGCGGCGGCGGCGCTCGGCCGCTGACTGCTTTCGCATGACTTCAAGCAATGCGTTAGGGTCACTGTGAGGCGTGCTAGGATCTGACACCGTCGCCTCTGGTGACCGAATGTCCTCCTTTCGCACACGCTTGGACGGGAAATGCCCGTCTAGCCCAAACCAGTTAGGCTGCCGCAGTCCGCTGGACACTCGGGTGAGAATGGGAAAGCTCTTGCTGGTGAGCCGGGGCGTGTGAGGAGATGAATGGTCATTATTGGCATTCGTCGTTTTTGAGGGGGGATTATTTGATAGGTCTCCCGCGTCGAGGTGGACATCGGGCGCGGTTTGCGATGACGTGAACTGACGACTCATATGCGATACGCGATGCATACTGTAGCCGAACGAGCTGGAGCGACGAAACCGCAGTCTTGCACCATCTGCTAGCGGCGGCGGCGGCGGCGGCGGAGGGCGATCAAGACTCACGCTCGAGGTTGAGCATCTTTCTGCTGTGGGATTGATAGGCTCATGCTCACTGCTACCGTCTTCTTTCCAGCTGTCTACGGAGCGGTTGAAGGCTAAGGAGCTGGAAATCTTTCTCCAAATCGCAGCCCCTTTCTGGTGAATAGGTCTCCAGCCGCCACCCATGCTGCGTTTGCCGCCTCCTTTCTTCCCATTTTTAGAGACGAAAGGAATCCCCGTCTTGTTGTTGACCTTGTTGAAAAAACCGGTGGTGGCGCCGACATTCAGAGAATCGCGGCTAAGGTGCTCGAATTGCTGGATCCGATGCTTCACGGGAGACTCGCGTCTCATCTGAGATTCCACATCGGCTGCCGCCTCACCCGGTGATGCAGCTATCGTGGTTTCCTCGTGATTCGGACCGCCGACAAAGTCGCAAAAAAAGTCATTAACAGATATTTCAGTTGTAAGCGAAGGGACTATGGAGAGTCTACGGGCAATAGTGTGCGAAGATAGCGGTGATTCAGATTCGTCCCCGGGAGACGGCGGCTCAGTCCCCGTTAAGTCATTGGTAAGGTCTTCCGAGCCAAGTCTTGAATGCAAATTCATCAGTGAGCGTGGAGAAGAGAATCGCTTAGACGCCCTCTCGAACATTTTTCGAAGCTGCGATACCTTTCCGTGCGCCGGCCGGCTCTTAGGCGACAAGGCTTTTAGCACCCTCAAATTTCCGAACGGACTTCGGCGCGATGCATCTTCTCCACTTAACTGCTGGTGTTGAACTTTTGGGGATTTCGCTGAAGCCATTTCGCGAGGTTGTCTATTGAATAGAGTGCTGCCGAGGCCATCCATGGAAATATTGAAATTTATGCTATTTCCCCAATCCTTGGTTCCTTTCTCATTGGCAGGTAGAGGTGACGGCTCCAACGTCCCCGATTCATGCAAGATCCTAGTCGGCTCTCGCCGAGCATCTTGCAAACCTAATCGTTGGCTCTTTGGTAAACATGGACTTGGTGAACCGCTCAATGAATCCCCTACGGAACCCGGGGGTGAGAGCTTCTCAGTCGCCTTGTCTTTTGGTTTCACATCAACGATCTCGCCCGTACCATCTAGGGGCGGGTATTGATACGCTCTCCCAGCTGGCGGCATAGGAGACCGCTCCACGAGCAGTTCAGGGATTCGCTTTGAGCTAGCGAAAAGCGGCATGTCCTGGCTTTGTCGTAGACTATGATGTGAAGACTTGGATTGAAAGCTGAGCCTGGCCTGTTGCCCTGACGGTTCGGCAGCCTGAGAGACCTTCTCAAACGATTGTCGAAGATCAGCCACGCTTGGCCTCTGTTTCGGGAGTACTATGTTTGTTCCAGCAGATATCTTCAAGTCATTACTTGGCCGCGGGGGTGCTCCTTTTGCTCCTTGCCCATCGGATACTTCTTTACTCGGGAGAGGCTTCGTAGTTGGTCGTAGAGATGTGACAGATGCTGACGAGGACTGTTGAAGTGATAGGGAATTCTTTCGAAGCGGCCTAGACTTCGGTAGGCAACGTGCGGATACCCCTCCTGATGTTGGTATGCCTTTCGATGTTATGGATGACCTAGGGTGTCTCAGAACTGGAATGGCCGATGCAGCACAAGACGATCGTGCTGGGAGTCGTGTCAGCATATGCCTGAGACAGAGTCAAACACACAACGTCCTCCCCACTTACAACTGTTCCCTTCAAATGGTTTTCGACGGTCCGCCATGAGACTTGGATTCCAGTCTGGCTGTTGGCTCGTCGACGAGACAGTACTGTGGGAAGCAAAATACGACGAGGAAGGAGGAGAAGTCTGCTGCTCGCCCATATCCACGTCTGTATCGTCGAGTACCTTCGGACATATCGAAGCACCATTGCCATCTGAGTGGTCATGGGCTGTGGCGGGTATTGTGGTAAATGGCTGCGCACTCACTGGGATCATTGACTTACGCCGGAACGATATAAGTGGTACCATCTGGCGAGGGGACAGTACTGAGGAATCTTGGCTTAACATGGACTTTAGGGGCAGATTATTGTTGAGAATTTGCTGCGGATTTTGTTTGGGTCCAGTAACCCTGGCTTCAGAGGAGCTGTTTTGATGTTGAGCCTCACTGGTATTCGCAGCATCGAGGGTCTCGAATCGGGATACCAATGATTCAAGTTTTGAGTCTAGCCCGCGCCGGTGTGAAAGAGCACGTGTGATATTATCTGAATGATGATGATGGCTTGTATCTTCCCGCCTCGATGCCGAAGCTGTCGTATCTCTATCCCCGTCCCTATGCTGGGTCGCAGCGGTTACGGCACCTTCATCGAGACTGGCTGCTGGTTTACGAAGCGGTATGCGAAGGGGCGCCGGCCTGAGATCCCTCGGCGGAGAGCCGGTACGAGAGGTATAAGTCGTATGGGACATGCTTGCTGGTCAAGTATACCTAAGTACGTACTACTTTGGATATATTAAAAGCGGCGTCTGTTTCATGTTTCCTAGATACTTAACTTTATCGAACGATGGATGTACTTGATATGTATTTGACATGCACGTGTGTAAAGAGCAACCAAGCAAGCGTTTGGTCCCTGAAACACCGACCAAAGTCACTGACCTATCTATTAAAGTTTGACGGATGTCCAAGACTCCTCATCATGTTTCCGGTGAAAGAGTTGGGCATGGTCTACCAAAGCGTTGCCGTTCGTAGCTTCGTTGATAGGAGAATCATGCACTCTACCTGCCAACATTGAACTCCTTTTCCTAATACATACCCAGCTACGAGCCTAAAGTATGTACATGTAATGACCCAACGGCGAATTTTAGGCTCTACATGTGAATGATACCGAAGCGGCTAGAATGACTGAGCCGGGGGAGGTTAGTGTTGAAGGGATGCGTCAGACAAGACGTCGCCTAAGTTGTATCGCCGTGTCCTATTTCTACTCACTCTGCAATACACTTCCGCTTCAGCTGTTGTCAGATTATTGGGATTTGGAAGTGTTGGTGAGCTAAATCAATATAATGCAATATTAGGAACTCGGCACAAGAGTCTGTGCTGACTCATCATGTGGGTTGTGGCGGTGCGGCCATCCCGCCTTGTAACCGTTAGGTTAGTGCTAGCAATAATAAAGTAGGTAAGGTACTCTGGTATATTGAAGCTAGGGCCTGGATAAATAGATAGATATTATTAACGTTTACTTTAGGTAACTATATTTAACTAGTGCTAATGCAATTGTAGCCGCTAAAACTGTAGCAGCTAATTAGATATGTCTGCTTTATGTAACCTTTTTAGGTTTATGTTTAAATAGACAGTTTTACTTAGCTACTATAAACAAAAGGAATAACTAATAAAAAGAGTTATTATAAGGCTGTTATAACTATAGCTTAAGCTTTACCTTTGTTTAAAATTGCTTATACTTTTAGGCTGCTTCTTTTTTTAGTAATTCTATTTTTGCTTTCTTAGGTTATATACCTATAGGTATATATTGCTAAATATTAAAGCATACAAAAATGTGTTCTTAATTTTTCTTTTAGCTATAAGAGCAGAAGTTAATTATATTATTAGAGTGCTTAAACTTTCTATAGTAAGAAATAAAGTTTTTATGCTTTAACTTTTCTGCTAAAAAGGCTTTAAAAGTATGTTTAAAAAGATTAAGTTTAAGTAAATTGTTAGGCTAGTTAGGCTAGCTTATATGCTAGTTAGTATAACTATTTAGCTAATTTTTAGCCTACTATATATATTTTATAGCTTTATACTACTTTTTAGCTTTTCTGTAAATATATGCAAGAAAAAGTAATTTAAGCTTAAATAAATAATTATTTAGTATAAAAAGAGCTAAAAAAGCATTAGCGTACTAATTTGCGGCCTTATTGCTAAGGATTCCTATATAGCTTAAAAATTAGTAAAAAGATAAGTAGTTACTTAATAAAGCTATATATTTTCTAAATTTAGCAAACCAAAAGCTTAAAAAAAGAAAGGCTTTATTAACTAAGTTAGTAAAAATTAACATATTATTTAAGCATAAATAAACCTTTATATAAGCTTAGTAGTAGTAGCTAACTACTTATTTAATTGCTTTAAATATGCTAGCATATTTTATATTAAAAACTTTTTCTTAGTTTAATTAATTAGCCGCTTAATATAAAATAGTGCTAAAGAAATAAACTATGTAGCCTTATACTATAAATTTATTTTTTAAGCTATTTAAATATATAAATAAGCTTAAGTTACTGTTTATTTATTTTCTTAGTATACTAAAGGCTTATTATTTATATTTAATAAATAATTAGACTTTATTAGTTAATTAGGGTTTTACTTAAAGGTTTAAAGAAAGGTTAAAGGGTAGTTTTTTTACTTATAAAATAAAAGCTACCGTTTTTTATAAAATAGTTTTATAGTATGCTAAAGCTTTTAGTACTTATATTATAACTAGGTATAATTTATTAAAGCAGGCTATATAGGTAATAGCTTATAAATAGGCTTTTTTAAGGTAGGTTAAACCTGCTAGTAAGCCGGTCTTATATAAAGCTACTGCATATAAAAATATTCTTTAAATAAAAATAACTGCTTTAGCTATAGTAGCAAATACTATATATATTTTGCTAATATAAGTTATAAGTTTTATACTTATGCTATTGCAGCAGTATTTAACTAATTGTTTTTGTATGCTTATATATTATACTATATTATTATAAGTAGTAATTAGAACTACAATAGCCTTAGTAACTTTAGAAAAGATTATTAAAGAAGTACTTTTTTTAGTATTACTAAAAAACCTAAAAAAAGCTCTAACTTTTATAGCTTTTCTTGCTTAAGTATTTATATAGTATTTAAACTGCAGCTTACTGTTTAAATAAACTTTAAGCTATTTAACTAAGGTAGTAAAAGCAGCTATAGCTATACTTATTATTACTACTAGTTTTTCTATAACTTAGTTAGTTTTAAAAATATATAATAGTTTATACTTATTTGCTTTAAATATAATAGCGTTCTACTTTTTTTACTTTATAGCCTAATTAGCTTAAAAGGTAAGTATTAGAGCGTTATTTTAGAAAGACTTGCTATATTTAGCTAAAAAGACGTTGTTTATATATTTGAAAAAGTTGCTAGAAATACTAATTTTAAGTAGAAAGGTAAGTGATAAAAACCTCAAGGGTCCCTGGCACCACTCCACGGAGTGGAGTAGCACCCCCCTCTGGTGGCACCTGCCACCAGCTGTAGATTAGATAAGGAGCCGAAGGCTCCGCGCACACATAGCTAGATTCCTAGCCTTGGTGGCTTCGCCACCTTCTTCTAAATAGGGCATCTTCTGTTCTACCACTTTAATCTTTACTACCTGTGACTGCACCTATCAGTAAGGAATAGCATAAATAAGATTGGAGAAATAGGCGACCCCTGAGGGAGGCTATACTTTAGAGATTGTGGTATAGTGCTACAGCCGTTAATTTATAAAGTTATAGTTTGGTTGCTTATAAAGGATTAGGCTTAGTAGACAATATGGATATTCTAACCCTGTTTAAGTAGTCTGGTAGTAAGCTTATTTTGCAGTATAGTGTTAAAAGCGCCGGTTATATCTAGAGTTAGGATAAAAAAGACGTTGCTTTTAAAGTCGATGTTTTTTTTAATATTGTAAACTAGTAAGGCTACTAAGTTTAAGGTGGAACGGCAAAAAAGAGCGCTAAACTGCTGCTTTAGTAAAACGTAATTTAAAATAATAGCAATAGCTATTTGTTTAGCTAAGAAGTATTCTAGCCTTTTTTTTAGGTAAAAAAGCAGAAAAATTAGCTTTTAGGACTTAATTAGTATGTAATCTTTTTTATTAAGCTTTAGAAAAAATATAACGTTAGTTATATAAAATGCTTTAGGATAGTGTTTTAACTTAAAGTAAGCGTTATATAGCGCTATAATTACTTTGCTAATATATAACTAAATTTAGCTTAATAAGTTAACGCTGATTTTATTTTCTTTTAAGGCAGTATAAGCTACTTTTATATATACTGCGTAAGTATTAGGCTTTATAATATCTAGGTTAATACAAAGTTTAAGTTTATACTAGTTGGGTTTTTTGTTAACTAGAAGGTTTATTAAATTGTTTTTTGCTGCATAAGCTAATAGTATATATTGTATAAATAAGTTGGTCTTTTTGTTAGGATTTATATAGATATAGTCGTTATAGCAGAAAAAAAAGGCCTTAAGTTTATTTAACGGCTTTTTCTATTTTGTAATAGCAAAAAGTTTAGATATTATATCTGTTTTATTAATTTTGTTTTTTTAGTAGTTATGCTTTATTTCTTTAGTATACTTTTAGTACTTTTTTTTTTACTTAAAGGTAAAAGTACTATTAGTTTTAGCTTTAGCTATCTTAGTATATTTAGATGCAAGTTTAAAGGTTTACTAAGAGGTTTTTTTATAGCTATTTTTTATGGAAGTAAAAGCTACTTTATAAGCCTAGGCAAGCATTATAATAAGTAAGTTATAGAGGTTTTTAATTACTTTCTAGTTACTAAGTCTTTAAAAAATGTATATATTTATAGCTAAAAAAGCTATTATATTATCTTAAAGTTTTAGGTATTTTAGGAAAATATATTTAATATTTATTAAAGGCTTAAAGGTAATAAAAGGTATTACTATATAGATTATATAGTAGTTTAAGCCTATATATAAGGAATTATTTATTTAGGCAGTAGTACTAACTGCTATATTTAATATAACTAGGTTTAAAACTAATCTGGCTTTATAGGTAAAAAACCTTATAATATGCTATACTAGTTTATTTATAGTAGCATAGTTAGCTAGTTTAG
Source organism: Nemania serpens (assembly GCA_022578855.1). Classification (NCBI taxonomy): domain Eukaryota; kingdom Fungi; phylum Ascomycota; class Sordariomycetes; order Xylariales; family Xylariaceae; genus Nemania; species Nemania serpens. The sequence continues at coordinate 999,513 of MU396677.1, read as the reverse complement.
CTTTAGCTCTCTTGTTATATAAGCTATATAAGCCTAAGGTCTAGGTTTAATAAGTTATATTAAAGTTGCCTGCTATTACTGTGTTATATAGTATAAAGAGTGCTAGAAGCGTATTTATAACTAGGTTGTTATTGTAGTATTAAGGGATTTAATATATATTGTAGATTAAAAAGCTATATACTTATATATAGAAAATATATAAGTAATTAGAAATAGCGGGAATATATATATATACTTTTTATCTATTATATATATATATTATAATATTAAAGAGGGTTTTTTTTTAATTATTTTGTAAAGTAAAGCATTAGTATAAAGAGTGTTTTTTATATATGTTTTTATTACCTATAGCATATGCCTAAGGTTTTTGTACTAAAATAATATCTACTTTTATATTATTTATAAGAGCTAAAAAGGTATTATAAGTAGGTACAAAATATTATACGTTTGCTTAAATAATTATAAAAGCTTACTTACTTTTTTTTTATATGTATTTAAGGTAATTTTAGGTAAAAAGGTATTATTTTTTAAATTTATTTACTATTAAAAGTAAAAGTTTTATTAAGCTTTGTTTTTATAAGTTATAGGAAAAAGAAGAGGAAATAAAAATAATTTCTTTATTATATTACTGCTATAAAGCCTTTAATTAGTTTTTAAGCTACTATTTATACTAAAAGGCTAAAATATAAAAGTTTTTAACTAAGCTATAAAAAGGTTTACTTTTTCTAGTTAATTTATAGATGCTTTAGCTAGCTAGCCAAATATATATCTAAGTTATTATAAGATATTATGCTTATATAATAAGTATATATTTTTTTAGTTGCTTAAGAAAGCGCCTTTTAAAGGCTTTTTAAAAGGGGTACTAAAGCAGTAGTTAGTTTTTTTAGCTTTTGTAATCTTGTTTTATAAAAAGGTCTTAGGCGTTAGCAGAGCTAAAGTAGTCGCTAAAGCTATAGCTAAAGCCTATAGCTTCTAGGGTTTATAGTTTATTTTTATTTTGTAGCTAAGGATAGGTATAGTTGGCGAAAAAACGGCTATAACTATTTAGTTTGCCTAAGTTATAACGTTTTTATATACCTTTATTACCTAGTTGCCGAGCTAGCAAAAGGTAGTTAATTATGCTTTAGTAAGATATATTATTTTGCTATTCTTAATAATAAGTCTAATAAAGCAGCTAAAAAAAAAGGCAAGGTATAAGCTATAGCAGTTTGTATACTTTTTAGGCCTTATATAGGTACTTAAAATATATAATTTGTTATATATAATATATATTTTTTTCTTGTTGTAGCTATAGAAGTTATAAAAGTTTTAGCAATTATTACATTATATAAAAATAGTAGTTTTTATAAATAGTTTAAAAAGTTTAAAGCTAAAAAGTATAAAGCTTTATTTAACTAGTTTTAAAAAAGAAATTACTTATAAAAAAAAATTATATTTTAACTAAGATATTTTATAAAAGATTTACTTAGTTTAAGTAGTAACTTTCTTTATTAAAAAGTTAATTATAGTTTAGCTATTTAAAAAAGAAAAGTTTAAAATATCTAAAACAATATATATAGCTTACTTTTTATTAGCTTTTAATATAACGCTATACTTTATAAGTTAATTATATGCTTAAAGTAATAAAAAAGCTAAGTTTTAGTTTTTATAGCAAATAGCTTACCTTATAAAAATAGGTATAGCAACTAAAAAATATGCTAGTATATAGTTTAACAAGTTATAGAAGAAAATTTTAAAATTAGCTACTTCTGCAGTATATAGTAAAAAGCTTTTTACTACTTATAAAAAGACCTATAGGCTTTTCCTTAGGCGTTTTTTTTATTAGCAAGTATTACTTCTTACTATAGTTTAATTAAACTTATTAAAAAATAGGCTAAAATGTTCTACCTTGCTAAAGCTTTTATTATTATTATTAGTATTACTAGTATATTTAGCGTATAATTTTAAACGAAAGCATAAGTATATTATTAAGCAGGTACTTAATTAAGAGTTTTTATTAGTTAAAGCACTTTTTATGCCTTAGTTTTTTGATAGAGCTATTAGAGGTTTTTTTGCTATATTAGAGTAGCTAAAGCAAAAAAAAAGTTAGATTTTTTTAACAATATTTATGTATTTAGAAAAAGGAGCATTTAGTAGCAAGAAAGGCAAAATAAGTTATTTAATGCTATTTTTATTTTTAGTAAAATTAAAAAGCGCTAAAAATACTACTTTTGCTACTTTTTTAGCCTATTTAGCATAAAAAAAGGCTAAAAAAGCAGGTATAAAAAGTATGGTATTTACTACAAAAGTTGTTGCAGAAATAACTTTTTTATATATAACAAAATCTTTGTTTCAATTTTTAAAAAAAGTAAGAATAGCCTTAAAGCCTTTAAACTAAAGGCTTTTTACTTATATAAGCGCTGCCGTATTAGCAGCAAAATTAGCAAATAGGCCAGAAGGCCTTACCAGGTTATCGCTAGTAGCTATAGCTTAAATATAAAGTAGGCTATAAAAGTAAATATAGACAAAAGCTTAAAAAAGGGCCGTAAAGCCGAGAAAAAAACAAAATATTTCCTAGCTAGAGAAAAAGTAGGCCTTTTCTAAGAACTGAAAAAGGTGGAAAGGAAGAAGCTGGAAGCCAGGGCCTGGTGCATTAAGAGTGACGTTCTTAGGCTGTGCTGCAGCGCCATTTCTACTGAATGCTTGCTCAAGTACCTTAGTAGTTGTAGATCATTGTTATTGGAATATGTTACGACCCTTGGAATCTGTCAACTTTCCGATTCTCGTCTCAGTAGATTGAAGCTGACAACATGACCACCAGAGATGAAAACTCGAATGCACCCAAGCGGATTGTGCTGCAAACAAAAACACATCAAGTCCCGGGCGGTGATTATCAGGAACGATGCAGGAAAATGAAGAACCTCCTTTGCCAACACCTCTGGAAGCGAGATTTCGACTACGAGCACGACCGCTGGCAAGAGTACGGGGCCACCTTTGCCTACGAAGGCCGTCGCTGTTATTTCCTCCTTGATCACGGCCAGTCTAGCAGTAATGATGTCCCGGTCCTCTGGTACAAATGGACGGGCACTTCATTGTAAGATATCTGGCACGCTCATTGAATACGGCGGTTGGTCCTAATGTTTAAACACCAGTCACTTCATTGAAGACCCTCTGCCTGCCCAGATGCGTGCCAAACTCAAGCGCTACCCGTTCAGTCGCTCAAAGCGAAAACCGCCACAGGCCAAACAATCATCACCTCCAGATGTCGCGACCAGACGTCAAATGATTCGATACAAGCTCCGTTCCAATATGAAGATTGCACCTGTGGAGCTTGAGCTTCTTGGAAACCCCGACCAGGTAGCATTACTCAAGGCAGAGATTGATCCAAAATTCTGGGACCAGATCGATCACCTTGCGCGGCCCTGAAATGCTAGGGTATCACTCCGGTGATGTACAAGCGCAGTGTTGATGGTATAGACCTGGCTACTTTTACTGTGCTTCGTGCGTCTTCTTACTCATCGCTATCGGGCGGCGTTGGCAAATGTGCACAATCTTGGCATCTCTCATCCATATCTTCGGTATGGTGAATAACACCTGGTTGGTAGTTCTCACAATCTTCTGAGCCTTCCTCGTTTGCCCCAGGGTGTGCTTCACTCCAGTCATCGCACGCATAATATGTTGCGAAGGTCAAGTGCTCGCAGCTCCAACGTTTCCAAACTTCCTCGCACATCGTGACTACCTACTCTTACGGTTGTGGAAACACAGCTAGTTTGTACAAGTTAGATGAATCTCTATAGTGAACATAAGGTATTTCACTTGCCTTATATTTATAATAGGGTAGTTAGTCTAGGATTCCAAAGTTTGTTTTCCCTAATCTCTTGGAGGCGTGTTAGTATATATATATATATATATATATGGCTACATATAGTTGTTCTGGTTGATATGCTTTTACCCTTTTTACCAACATCTATTAAATGCTGACAAGCCTAGATTACAAATAAAGAAGAAAAGTCCCACGTCTCTATCTATTGCTTCATAGCGTTATCTGATCGAAAGAGAGAGCTAACCTACCTAGTATGCACCTAAAACTAATTACAGCTAAGCTCCAGAAATGATTCAACCTGGCGTTCGTGATCAGCGTCAGCTGGCCTGATCCAGCGCTGCCCAAGTCAGATTTGGGTCATCAGCGACTTGCGGCCTAGGAGCCTGTGAGGCACACAACGAAGGATCGCTAGGGTGGCTGGAAGGTGGCTAGGAAAGGTGGCTAAATAGGTGGCTAGTGGGGGTGGCTAGGAAACTATCTACTTACCTAAAGGCTAAGACTATAAAGGAAGCCCTAGCAGAAGGCTCACGTGAAGGTCTCCGCTCAGTGGGGCAGATGTGGCATGGGGGACGGACTCTAATTTCGGATGCTAAAACCTCTAGGTAGTCCTGGAGGCTTCCATACCAACACTTCAACATTTTCATGCAACATTAAGCATCAACAGGAGTCATGGTATGTAGCTGTGGGATAAATATCACTGGCTGAAAGAGTGCCTCAGTGACATACGCAAGAGCCGTAAATGATATACCTAGGTACACCTCCTCCAGGATTCTAAATGTTAGTGCGATACCTTTTACCAGGGGGTAGCCAGAGTTCTATATGTGTATAGTGTATACTCACTTATTTTATATGTAAAAGTAACAAACATATAAAATTAAGAGAACTTCCCAATAGATGCACGTAGAGCGTTGACCTTTTTTTGTGACCTGTATTTCTAGACTCTAGCCCCCTGGTAAAGTCATGGCAATGACAAGCGCTGCTTCATTCACTGCGTTATCTTAGGTAGTTGGAGTCGAGACAGCATACAAGGTACACGGGGGAGAATGGGGCAATAGGGGAAAGCACTGCAGAGCTGAAGGGGCATGTAAGTGAAAATGCGTGAGTGTAGGCACCCCCAGCACACGCACAGAGGTAGTCAAGCCACCACAGCCATTTCAGTAGCTCAACTGTGCGGTTTCACTATTGCTACTGTGCAGCATGAGGCCCTATTCGGTATAGAACTTAGTCCCTACCCTAGCTGGTATCCTCTCCTGTGTACCTACATATAATAGTAGCTCTGCAATTCATCCCGTTACCATCTCCAGCATATAAACAGCAGCAGCATGGTCCATCTGGGTAGATGAAGAAGCCATTCACTTCTGCTGGCTATAGGCTGCTACGCATGCACACGGATACTGATTGAGCTGGACGATCTACGTACCGTGGACTAGCACCTATCAAACTAAAACTAAACACCATCTCAGCACGATCTAGACGACCTACAACCGATACACAGCGGTTCGGCTATCTGGGTTGCTATTCAGGTATCTGTCGCGTGCGTACCTACGCTTGTAGATCCGGGCTCTGTAGGTCTCGCTTGGTATCGTGTAGTATAGAATGGCAGAAGACACGAACTTTCAATATATCGCTGAAGCTGCCACGGCAAGTTGGCTTGCCCATCGAGCGTCGACCCCGAGCTCAAAGCGGCCATCGTCAACATCGATCGGTAAGGAAACATAGCTATATCGACACAGTATCATAGTCGCCTCGAGTAGAGCTGATTGTGTCTTAGTTCAAGACGGCCCAAAGAGACAGGCATCAATGCCAGCGCTAGTGCCAGCGTCAACGTCAATAACAGCATCAATACCGGTATCAATAGCAGTGGCATCAGCATCAGCATCGGCGTCGGCGTCGGCATCGGCATCGGCATCAAGATCAGCCTCAGTCTCAGAATCAGCATCGCCTGCGCCATCATCAGTGCACCCACCTCTGACGGAGGTACCGGCACCTATGGCGTCGGCACAACCATCAACACGATCAACATCCGCCGCTAGCCCTCGAGGCAGTGAAGTCCAGGCATATGGAAATATACGCAGTGACATCACAGCCTGGCAAAGTGCCTTACAGAGTCTACCCCCCGAGTTTGCCACCGCCACGCTGCCCTCACATCCGCTGGCTCAAGCTCTCGCCGACCAGCCAACGCTGAGGCCCGTCGAGTGGAACGTGTATCGCCAGCAAGGCGGGTTTGTGCCGCGGACGCCCCACGACTACAGCTCTCTCATGATCTTCATATCGGGCTTGGTGAACCCGAACCCATGCCGCAACTGTCTGCTTAGAAACGGCCCCTTCGCGCGATGCGTGGTCGCGCCGCCCCCCGTCTTGGCCATCAGCACACTGAGGCATGCCTGTGCCAACTGCACATACCAAAATCAGTACAAGAAGTGCACCAACGACCCTATATCCGAACAGGAGAAGCTTCGGAGTGAGCTCCTAAGACCGGTTGCTAGGTCGAAGAGTGCGATTCCTAAGCAGACTATCCCGAGAAAACCCAAGGTAAAAAGCAACACCCAGCGCCACTATGAGAAGAAGCAGCGACGATCCCGAGAACAGCGCCTGGAGGGGCGGGGAAACCTACTACCCGCCGCTCCGTCATCAGCCAGCCTGAACCCGTTCTTGGGCGCCAATTTCGAAACATTCGACGGGAAGCTTAAACATGTCCGGGGGTGCTCGCCCCGATCTCGCCGGCGAATGGCGGCTGAAATACTACAATGGCAAGCTGCTATCGCGACGGTCGAAGTAGAAGAGCCCGCCCCTGTTCCTGCTCCCGTAAACGTCAAGCCCCTACCTGCTTCCCTTAATAATAATTACCTACATACACCCTCCCAGCCCGCGTCCCCGTCCGTTCTCAGAGCTACTTCCGTTAGGTTCGCGGCACCCCATTTTTCATCCAGTCTGGCTGGAGCCGGGGACACCAGCTACGGCGCAGAACAGACATACGATCCTATGGATGAAGACGAGGGTGAAGGTGAACAAGAGGACGAGGACGAGGGCACACCATGGGCTGGCCCCAATCATACAGGCCCCAGCATCAAGGCGCCGCAGTGAGAAGTCTGGATCAAAGCATCAGATCGGAGACGGGCCTGTAATATCATGTATATGTATAATAAAATGTTGGCGATACCCTACAGTTAGTTTGAGATTTATACAGTCCTAGCTAGGACCTTAATATGGCGCTATCTTATGCATGCCCTAGCCTCCTCCTCGCGCACTCTGCTCCTCCTGCGGCCATTCCGGCTTATGTGTGCCTCGCATACAGCTACCGGAACTATACCGCAGGATAGTCGTATCATAAGTGACAGCCGGTCCAAGAAATACCATATCCTCATCTGGGACTCCCAAGTCCGCCTTGATGGTCCGAAAATTCTTGGGCTGGAACAACTCGGGGGCCACCTTCGGCAGGGAACTCGCGAGCTACTCGGTACTCATGATCAGCATGGCCATATCGCGGGCGACGTGCAACGTTAACGTACCACTCTCATTTGACGATGTAAATCATCGTAATGTCGGAACTGCAGCATATCCGGCCACCTCTCGCGCAAATCCTGCTGTATCTCAGCTGATTGAGTGCCCAGGGATATCAAGAAGCTGTTAAGCTGGTTCAGCGACGTCGAGACGAGATAGTTACCGCCCTTCTTGTTCCGCCTGTCCAGTGCGTTCATGATCCCGATGCATCCCACGATGCCCGTCTGGAAGTCCGAGTTGGGGAGGAAGGGCATCACGGGCTCGTCGCGGCCCCACATGCGCCCGAACAACCACCCGATGCCAGTGACGGCGTCGCTGATCTGCTGCCATCCGCTGCGGTGCTTCCACGGCCCCTTCCATCCATGGCAGTTCTCGCGGGCGTAGACGATGCCCTTCCCCCTCCTCTTCGCGATCTCGTGCACATACGCGGGACCAAACCCCAATCTCTCGAGCACGCCGGGCCGGTACCCATCCAGCACGACGTCGGCATCCTGTATCAGCTCCCGCAGCGCCTTTCGACCACCCTCCGTCTTGAGATTCAGGTGCGCGTCTCGCTTCCCCAGGTTGCTCTCGAACAGCACGATCCCCAGATCGGGCAGCCCCATGTCCGACACGCGGACGACGGTGGCGCCGAACAGCGCCGCGAGCCTCGCGATCGTGGGCCCGGCGATGGCTCTCGTGAGGTCCACGAGCTTGATGCCCTCCAGCGGCCGAGGCGTCGAAGTCCGCGCCTCGGGCCACGGCACGGGCGGCAGCGAATCGCTCGGAAACTCCTCGATGGCGTAAAGCGGCTCGTCAGCCAGGGCCCGCCCCTGCGCGCTATCGCGGAATTCCTCGGGCGTGAGACATATGCCCCCGGCCTGCCGCCAGTGCTCGTTCGCCTCCACGTCCAACCACTCGGCGTCGAACTCCACCACGGCCTCCCCGAGCCGTCGGATGGCCTCCATCTCGTCGCCGGCGACGTCCCGGCGCTCGGGCAGTCCCAGCATGCGCAGGCTGCGGTCCGAGTCGAGCCCGCCGTGGAGGTGGAACCAGCGGCCGTCGCGCGTGGGGTAGACGTTGGTGACGAGGCGGCGCCACGGCGCCATCTGCGCCGTGAGGTCGTAGACGGAGTACCGCGCCGCGACGGCCGGGTCGCTGATGGGCTTGCCGCCGACGCGCAGCAGGAGGAAGGAGAAGAGGAAGAGGCTCGCGACGTCGCTGCTCACGACGCACGACTGCGCCGTGCCGTAGCGCCGCCGGGCTATGGCGTTGCCGAACGTGCCCAGGAGCGCCCACTAGAGATAAGAAAGAGTTTTTAGTTTCATCATAAGACATTCCTCTCGGCGAAATCTGGCACGATATGTCCGTTTGGAAACCGGGACTTTCCAGCACTCGCTACTGGGAATCTCAGCCAACTTGGGATGGGGAGGAAGAATGGTCACCGCCCCCTGTTTCGCATGTAACACTCACCAACGCCGCGCTTGACTCGGTACACTTCACGGGCGCGGGCAAGAACGGCTTCGAGAGCGCAGACGGATCAAACGAGGTTCTTTCTGCTGCATCGCGGACCTCGTCCGGTATCTCCAGCCGCGAGTCCGTCAGCAGCACGGAGCGGAAGATGCGCGCCGCTTCGTCTTGTATCGTGTACGCGGCCATGATACCCCGCCGGTCCTCCTCCTTCCGCACGTTTGGTTTCGCGAAATCCGTGAACGTAACAGGGTAATTTATATAGAAACACAGAGAGGGATTAAAGCTCTTGTATCCGGCGAGACAGAAAAAAAAGTCGCTCGTTCAGGATTGAGAGAGCGAGAAAGGTATAGGAGAGGAGCTGCGGGGAAGTTGTAAATTCCATGATAGTCCCGTTAGACTTATCCATGGTTATACACTCTACTTGAGTCTCCGAAGACTGTACGTCGCAGATTAATTGGGACAGCGGCGCATGTCAATACTCTTTTTTTATATAACCGCCGGCTATACGTTGCTTGTCTAGGGGATGGTACGGCAGTGAGGAGGTTTGGTCATATAGTGGACGTCATAGCTAGGGAACCATACTCGTGTACGAGTAACTATTGAGTGCTACTAGTGGCTTTACCGGGAATATAAAAGCAAGTAAAAGAATAGGTATTAACTCTTGTACTCGTTATCTTGTCTTTGAGTGAAGTGTGAAGTGTAAGTCTGCCTGACGTGTGTGGTGATGTGCTGCTTGGTATTTGTAGGTACCCAGGTACTCATGAACAAGCGGGGCAAATCGTGCTTAGCAGGTTGCTATACCTATTATGTCCAAGCCTATACCACATCGCGCTAGAGATGCATGTGCCTGCAGGGGTAGTTAGAAAACGCGGGGTCGTTCGCGTCAAGCTTCAAATGCCCCACCACAGATTATCATGGTTACGAAGTACTTCGTACCTTTACTCATCAACTATATCATCTCCATCACTCCAATATCATCACAATGGCACCTCCCACCATCATCGCCCACAAATCGGCCTTCCTGACGACCCAGACACTGCACCTTTCCCAGGCCCTCGCGCCCTCGGCGACCTGGCGCGCGGCGAACGAAGCCGCCGAGGACGGACTCCCGACACGCGCCGTCGACGACGCCATCTACCGTCTCAATCACACGTTGACGCAGCACGCCCGTCGCGTCTACGCGCCACAGGCATCGCGACACGTCGCCGAGCAGATCGACGCACTCTTCGAAGCCGAGGCCGAGAGGGCGCTGCGGGGCGACGATGACGAGGGAGACGAGGGCGAGGAGGGGGGCGAGAGACGGCGACTGAGGGTGGGCGCGGATTTCAGTACGTCTCGTCATTTTATGCCTTTATTTTATTTCTTCTATTCCTTCGTCAGCGTGCACAGGTCGCATAGAATGACCCCCTGGCCACCACTCTAGGATTCCCCGTACGAAACATTTCATATTACCTAACCTAGCCTGGCCAACTAACACGTCCATCGCACCAAAAAGCAACCGACGAAGCCATCGCCTCCCTCCCTCCGACCTGGGACATCCGAAAACCCCGCGAAGCCTCCGACCACCCCCTCGAATCACGCCGCTACGCCGAGCTGACCACGACCCTGGCCTCTCTCTCGACGAGGCGGCAGGAGGTGCGCCAGCGAGTCGAGCGTCTCCGCCGCATGGCCTCGCTCCTCGCGCCCTTCGAAGCTAACGACGAGGAAACGTCGCAGTCCGAGACGCCCCGCCCGAGCATGCCGGTGCAGGATAACCTCATCACGCGGAACGGCGAGGTGGAACGCGAGCTCGAGAGGATGCGTCTGCTCCTCGCGCGCGTCCGCGGCCGCATCGCACGTTTGCCCGACAAGAATCCCTCGGCCGCGCTCGACGGCGATGATGAAGACGGCTTCGCAGACTCTACGGACCTCGACTCGCTTGAACGGGACAAGGTTGGGAAACTACTGGATCGTTTATGAAGCTTTAGTTCATGCGAGAGTGCCGTTGTCGTATAGAGGTGGGCCTATCCGATTTCTATGTATATCAAGCGTTGGCGTTTTGGGCGAGACAGGACATCATTTCTGGGACTTGGGACTATATTGCATTGTTGTGTCGGGCGAGGCTGTTCCCGGAGATACCCTAAGCCAAACGAGTTTATGAATAAGTCATACAATACGACGAAGTCTTCAGGGACTATCTGTGTATGCGTGTAGACGTGCTTAAAAGTATCGGGAGGTAACCAATTCAAGTCTACTAATGCTAGGTATAAGTGCTGTCTAAACAATGTCTCAAGTGACAAGTCTCTGGCCTCGATCCTTTCTGCGTCGAGAACTTCAGGTGCTAGGTATGTAGGTACGTATGTAATCAGTCACCCGAGGGTGGATATCGAGGTGAGATGAGAGATGAGAGATGAGGGGAGATGTGCCATGATGAACGCTCTCACTCAAGACCACCCTTCCAAAACGACAATTTCTATTCCACATGTGCTCGTTTCCGTCATCATTTCATGGGCCAAGTCTATCATTGCGAGTAGCAACGCAGTGATCATGCAGAGGAGTACCGGGGTCAACGTGGCACAGTCGACAGGATGCTCTTCCTTCTCTGTTCTTGGTTCCCTTCGAGCGTGGCACTAGAGGAAGCCAAAAGTCAGCAAACTCTCCTTTAGGATAGATCTCAAAAGGTCAGAGCATAAAGATTGTGCCCAAGGCGGGTAGGGAGAACCCCCTTGTCCAAAATCAAAGGGAGAGACAGATTAAAAAAGAAAAGGGACTCACTCCTTGGCACTGTCATCAACATCAAGTCCCTTGGACCTCGTCTCAGTCTTCTCCGCCTCCCCTTCCTTCTCCTCGTCGTCGCCGCCTTTATCTTTACCCGTCTCATCGGCCGCCCCCGCCCGCCTCTTAGCAGCATAGGGATTAGGCCTGACGACGTGCAGCTTCACAATCTCCTTCTCCCTGTCCGCCTCGGCGACTTTGTAGTAGACGCGCAGCCCGACCGTGGCGACGGCGTTCCAGGGATTCTTCTCGAACTCGTCTTCTTCCTCCGCGGCGCCGGCCGCCGCTGCCGGTGGCGACGGGGGTGCGGCCGCGTCGGCGCGCTCTTTGAATTTGAGCTCGAGCTCGGTGTCGCTGATCTCGGAGACGGACGAGACCTCGGACTCGGCATCCGAGGCCTCGTCTGCTTTATCCTCTTGCTCCGCGGGTGGAGGGGCGTCTGGGGCAGGCTTTGGAACTGCTCCTTCGGTGGTTTGGTCTGAGACGTCGGGTGCAGTTGGAGTAGCTTGGTCTACCTCGCCAGATAGGTCTTCCCTTTGCGCTTCAGACTTGGTAGTGGCCGCCTTTTCCGGACCAGATGTCAGAGCCAGATAATCTCCAGACCCAGAATCGGCTTCGGGGGAAACGGGCGGCACGATGGTCGGCACAGGCTTCTCTGTCGCCGAATCCGAAGTTTTCTCCGGAGGTTGCGGCGCCGCTGCGACCTGTTCCTTCGAGTCGGGATCCGCGGCAGCTTTAGCAGCCTTCTTCGCTCGCTGCGAGGCCTTGGCCTTCTCCTTCTTTTCCTTCCGCTTGTTGTATGCCTTGACGTCGAGATAATATCGGTTCCGACGGGCGTCCATGATCTCCTTCTTCAGCGCCTCTCGTTCCTTGTCCTGCCTGCGCTTCTCGGCTGCTTTCCTCGACTTCTTCTCCTCTTCTGTCTCGATCATCTTCCCCTTGCTGTGAGCTAAATCGTACCTACTTTCATGTTAGTCGTCTTGCCATAGATCCTACATACGCCTGTTTGCATCAATGTAAACAGCCGTAGCGAGAAGATAAAAACACATACTATAAGACCGTTAGCAATGCCGTCTACTCGACCAGTAACGCGCGAGGCCCGAGAGGAAAGCTCGGGGTCAAGCACGGGATGTTCATTTCTCTCAACTCACCGACATGCCCACGGCGACGAGCTTGTCCCTCCGATCGCGCGCGTACTTGCGGATGACCTTCTCTATCGGCAGCACGCTCAGGTCGCGCGTGGCGTTGATCTTCATGAGGACCGTGTACTCGCCGGCCTCGAGCTCGAGCTCGACGTTGACGGAGCGCGTCTGGCGGTACGGCGCGATGCTGCGGACGACGTAGTCCTCCTGCCCCCTGCGGTGCAGGCGGAAGTTGAGCTCGAACTCGTACTGGCCCTCGAGCCCGCGGTAGTACCGGCTGTCGAGCTGGGAGAGCACGAGCACGACGGGGCCCGGCTTGGCCAGCGAGAAGGCGAAGTACGTGTCGTGGTAGTCGAGCGTCCAGGGCACCGAGACCGTGGTCCAGGTCGACGTGACCCTCCAGTCGGGGCCGAAGAGCCGCGTGCGGTCGAAGGCCTGGTACTTGCGCAGCAGGTCGTCGTACGAGATCCAGAAGTTGCCGTCGTCGCCGAAGCGGTGCTCGAGCCGCGTCAGCCACTCGGCCGTCCACTCCTTGGACCCGTCGCTCCAGGGGCCCCGCCACTCGCCCTTGCCCCAGGGGTTCTTGAGCAGCAGCAGCCGCTGCCCGTCCATCTCGACGGCCCGCATGATGGAGTAGGCGTGCAGCTCGATGATGCCCTTGCGCTCGCCCCAGAGGGCCCCCCACACGCCCGTCCAGCAGCCGAAGAGGAACTCGTCGTTGACCTTCATGAGCTCCTCGCGCCAGAAGTACTCCTTGTCGAGGATGTCGGTGGTGTAGAGCTCCGTGGTCACGCCGCCGGTGAGGTCCTCGATGCCCTCGCCCGTGTAGCCGCCCTCGATCGCCTGGTAGTCCCCGTGGGCCTTGGCGTAGGCCTTCTCGAGCAGCGGCAGCCACGTCTCGTCGGCGTGCTCGCACTGCGCGAAGTAGAGCGCGCCCGAGCCGCTCTGGTACGCGCGGCGGTACTGCTCCTCCGAGTCGACGCGCTCGCGGTCCTCCCAGATGACGCGCTCGACCACGCTGTCGTCGAAGTCGGGCTTCGTGAGGAACAGCTTGTCGTCGATGATCTCGGAGATCCAGGCGCCGTCGCGGTGGAAGACGAAGCCGTAGACGCCCACCTGCTCGTCGCGCGCCACGCACACGCGCTCGATGAGGCTCGGCTTGTTGCTGAGCGTGCACAGCGCCGCCAGCAGCCAGCAGTCGCCGTCGCGGCCCTGGCGCACGTCGTTCGCCGTCGGCCCGTCGATGTAGAAGCGCGGCGCCTCGAACACGTCCATGACTCTCTTGACGCTGCGGGGGTTAAAGCCCTGGGGCTTCGCCGGCTCTGGCCCCTCGTTCTGCGCCTCCTCCCTGTTGCCGAGCGACTGGAGCGTGTCGCGCACGCCCCATTTCAGGTCCAGCTCGAGGTCGAAGTGCGGGTCCCGGTACTTCTGGTTCACGCGGCGGCACTCCTTGACGATCTTGGCGACCTTGGCCTTACAGATGGCCGCCGCCTCCTCATATGATGCCTGTGTCGTAGTCCCAGCGTGCTTGTGCGACTGTCGGGCCGCGCGCTCGGCATATTTGTTCGAGGGGATGACCGTCGTCGCTGTACGACGGGGGTCGAGATGTTAGCCATATAGCTGTTTCATTTATTCATACATCGATCGATGGATCCATCCACTCTTCTTCTCTGCTCTGTTCGGGACATCACCACATTACCATCAAAACCTACCTTTTCCGGGTGCCTTCGTTGTGAACTTGGCCCAAAACTCGTCAATGACCTGCTGGGGCGTCTTATCCTTCGTTTGTTTAGGTTGTGAGGTTAACGTAACTGGTATTTCGGCCATGATGGTTTGTGTTAATATCCCATTATCTCGTCCTAGGTCATACTCTGCCTCTGAGGCTGCGTCGGGTGGGACGACGGACATGACCAGCAGCTTTCCTTTATGAACCAGATGGGTAGACGATGACTGTTTAGTACGTTACGACTCAAGTGCCGGGGAAGAGCCAGACAACAAGAACCGTCTTGCAGGAAAGCACGCCCACCTCCTTTCTTCTATGGATGTGCAAATAGCTTATATAGACTTCCAAGGTTAAGTAAATAATTCACTAGTTCTTAGCTCATGCAGTGAGCCAGGCATGACCGGCACAAGGCAGACAGACACTTCCCAGTCTGACCAAGATCATCGACCGGGACGCGCACCCGGCAGGGACGTTGGCGGAAGACGTGAGGCTGATATGCAGCCCTTGACACGTAGATCCCGTGATGAGTTGTTCTGACATGCATGCTTCCGACACGAAGAAGGCCGCCTAGCTAAACGCAACCAATTGGCGAGGCTAATTGATTCCACTGACCCGGAGCAAACCAGTTGATTATTGTTGTATACTATATACGGCATATCTACCGCTGAATTAGTACGAAATCATCCTGGACTAGTCGCGCTCACGATCCGAGTTAGGTATCGTGTAGGACCAGACAAGTAGTGTAATGTGTAGTGTTTAGGTCAGCGCTAGGACACGGATGGAAACGAGGCAGCAAAACCTCTAGATATAGCTTAGGTGATAACTAGAGGAGGGGGATGCCTACTGCTAAGCCATGTAGTAGTGCTAAGTGTATTAGGTAACTCTCATTGGGTACCGATTCAACTTATACTTAGTATGTCCAGCGTTTGTGGTCTGGTGGGTTCATGGTGTGATTTACGTTTTATCTAACTTGCCCATACCTATTTTATACGTGGTATTGGGCAATGGAGTCTGAGAGCAACCGATTAGATACCACTTGAGCTAAGGTTTAGCCTGTTTTGGTATAAGTCAAGTACTTAATATACTTGTAGTATGAATAATGTCTAGCTTTGTTCGGCACTTTTATTTACGGGCCGGAATTGTTACCTAGATCTATGTCACCAACCCCTATCTTTGGTATAGTCCAGCTTATAAATAGGTTTTGTTCTTGTCCTCTCCCTCACGTGCCATTGACCCCTTCTCCTTTCTCGTCCGTGAGTGCCTCGTTGCCTGTAATATTCCCTGCCAGAACAGGAAGAGGGTAAAATGCACACATATACTCGTCCTCCGGATCAACCTCAAAATCGAAGATGCAGAGGTCTTCATCAAACGGGAACAGGTATGTCGATGTGACGCTTCGTAGATAATTAGTTGGAATATTCGAAACAGAAGCCACATAATGACTAATTTACTCATACCGGTGATGTTCTTTATGTGCCTGGTACTCTCTTAGCGCCGCTAGGTTTTCGTGATGGCTGATGAGAGCGAACTCGAAACCCATGCTCCATTTGATGGGATCCGACAACGAAGGGCCTCCCACGATGAATCGACCATCTTTTACACCCGGCAAGTTTTTAAGTGTCTTCACCTCTCGTATGAATGCGTCTTTATGTTCTTGAGTTACCTCGGGTTTAAACCTAAGTAGGACTGACGTCGAAAGATATTAGCGGATAGAATTTACAGCTGAATATATATCAGCGAACGGAAATTGTATGGGTGAGATTGTACTAACTTATATGAATCAGCGTCATCTTTGGAACACCGGTCGGGTTTTTTGGGCCTTTTTGGGAATATCTGGTTGGGCTGTGCAACTTTTGAGCTTAATGGGGTGAAACTTAGAGGGAGTTTTTATTTAAAAAAAGTTTATTACTCAGAAACGAGTACCTAATTCGTCCATGAATATGGAGTTAAACCCCGATGTTCCTCCCGACGAAATTGCCAGCTCATAGGTCGCGTTTTCCAACCTTGGGCCGAGCGGAGAGGCCCGACCTAAGGGATGCTGACGCTCCGACACCGACTCCGACCGACTCCGGCCGATCCTCCGGTCAAGATTCCGACTACTATTCCGGAAAAACATTGTCGCCATACACGCCTCTATGCTATCGAAGACCACCTGTCCGGCCTGATCGTATCCTGTAATGAGTAGCGATTCGTCCGCTCCAGCGCTGTATGTTGCCCGTTGTGTACCAGGCTTCACTTATGATTCTTAGTACTTAGTGAATAGACTCGGGCTATAAGCGCACACTTGATCTTTTTCCTAGCTAGAACAGTCTTGACTTTGTCGACATCACCCTCCAATCTTCGATGTCAACACCATCATCACCTGAAACTAACAAAATGGCGGGTATCGCAGAACTTATTCTTTCCCCAGTCTTTCTCATCTACCTTCCCTTACTGCTTCTGATCAGTAATACCGTAGTTTTTATCTTCAACACGCTCCGTCCGAAAGACTTTCCCCCCGGGCCGCGGGGGCTCCCTGGCTTGGGTAATCTTCTCCAGGTCGATAGAACATTCCCCTTCCTCACCTACGGTGCCTGGGCCAAACACTATGGCAACGACACTCCCCTTGGGGTCAAGAAGGGCGCCACCAATGTTGTCGTATTGAACAGCGGCAGTTTAGTCCGCGAACTGTTCGAAAGACGCGGGGCTGTGTATAGCGACCGTCCGTGGCAGTTCATGAACAATACCTGGATCTTCAAAGATGACCTAAGAGCCGCCATCTTTCAGAACAGCTCCCCGTGGCTCACCCGCTGGCGCAGGGAGTTTAATAACAACTTCGGCACAGCAGCCATTACTAAGTTCCGCCCAGTCTACGAGGCCGAGACGGCGAGGCTATTAGTCAAGTTACTCGAGTCGCCTACGGCGAGGAGGCAGGACTTAGAAGCCATTCTCGTATGCTGGGTGATGAGCGTGCCCTGTTTGGGGGTGTGTGGCAGGCGCCCGGACTATATGAGCGATCATGGCTTTGAAGTTAAGCACTTTAGACGCTGTAGTGACGAGTACGCCGCCTTGGTCGCGCCTAATGCAGGGGAATTGTTCCCTCTTCTGCGCTATCTCCCGGAGTTTTTCGGGATGGCCGAGTGGAAAGAAAGAGCTCGAGCCGTGCGGGAGGCGGTTCTCAAGACGGGGAGGCAGTTCCTAAGTACCGCCAAGGACCAGCGTGAAGCTTTGGATGTGGGGAAGTCGATCGCATGGGAGAGCGTGTTGGCCAAGATGCTGAGAGAGCAGCGTGAGAAGAATGATCAGATGTTCACGGCAACGGATATGGGAAATACCGCGTTTCACATAGTATCAGCCGCTACAAACACTTCGTTAGCGGTGTTTTCAATTATGTTGATGATTCTGGCAAAATACCCAGCACTCCAGGAGCGAATCAGGAACGAAGTGCTTGGGGTATCCGGAGGCGCAGCTCCCAAGGCAATCGATATCCCCAGTTTAAAGTACACGCAGGCGTTCTGGAACGAGGTAAGCCGTTTCTTTGAGATCCCTGCCTGTCTATAAGCTGAAAAATCTTTCCATAGACTCACCGCTGGCGTCCCGTCGCCCCTCAAGCAGTCGCCCACGCACCCTCCCATGACGATGTCTATGATGGCCATCGCATCCCGAAAGGCACTGCTATCATTATGAATGTCTGGCACATTCACCACGCCGAGGAAGACTACGATGAGCCCGATGAATTCATTCCGGAACGTTTTCTACAGCACCCGTTCGGGATGCGGCTGGACCAGGCGCACGACCCCACTCATATGGAAGCGTCGAGCGCGCGGGTCACCTACGACTTTGGGGCCGGCCGGAGAATATGCCCAGGGATGAATTCGGCGAAGCAGAACTTACTCCTGGGCCTGGCCAAAGTTCTCTGGGCGTTTGATATTCTACCACCCGAGGGGAAGGAAATTGATCTGAGTCTAGAGACTGGCTTCATTCAGGAAATCGCCTTGCATCCCAAGGATTTCGATGTCGTTTTGAAACTGAGGGACTCGCGCACCAAGGAGGATATCATGGACCACTACTCTCAAACCTATGAGGCGGAGGCGGTGATAATGGGGTGGGAAGGGGGTATATACATGTAGGCGGAGTACTGAAGTTTCATCTATGCCGCAGACCACCTCGTACCAATTCACGAGCGGGAGGAAACCTGCCAGGAGGGCAGAGGTGGTGATTTGAATTCTAGAGAGCATCCCTACGGCACACAAAGACCTAGAGTCCACCATTTTAAACTACCAGCTAGGTAGCTAAGCAATCGACAATAGAGTACCCTGCAGTTTATTTCATCTGGACTTAGTGATGTGTAGTTTCGAGCAGAGAAAACGTGTGTCAATCGCGCGGCCTCGGTAGACCAAGTCATAGACTATAGTGCGCATGTCTTCGAGACGTCGAGTCCAGAAATACGCGTACGATATAGATCTCAGGCTTCATTTTCAATACCGCTCAGCCCTCTAGCGCATTCGTCAATGCGTTAACTTGGTCTATTTATGCGTAGACTCAAATGATTTAGACTTTCTAGTTAGAACCGGTTGGCCAAGGCAGTTGAAAAGTTGCTCGGCAGGTCTTTTTTTTGGGGGGGGG
>MU396677.1:797203-980524 GCA_022578855.1 Nemania serpens | reverse complement strand
CCCCCCCCCCCTCCCGCCCCCCCCCCCCCCCCCCCCGCCCCCCCCCCCCCCCCGCGCCCCCCCCCCCCCCCCCCGCCGCCCGCCCCCCCCCCCCCCCCCCCCCCCCCGCGCCTACGTAGGCAGGCTGATCCAAGTCTTGTTGAATGGGCCATCTGTAGGAACTGTTTATTTCCATTATGATACGAAAATATATATCTAAGCGATATTCTACTCTCGTTGACTCGATCAACTACCAGTTATCAAGACCTCTTAGAAGACCATGTGCCGCTTCAAAAAATCCAGCTGTTTGTTCAAAATGCTGTCGACATCCCCAAATACCCAATCCAAATGGCCCTTGCCTTTCAAGATGTCGAGCTCTTTGGGTTCTTTCATGTGCTTAAAACAGTTAAGCTGGTCCTCTGTGGGGCATGACACGTCAAACTCGGGCGTAACCATCATTGCTGGCGTCGGGGAGATATACTGGACAACGTTTAGGATGTTCCACGACAGACTTTTATAGTAGGTTTGGACCGAGATGCGATTCTCGACCGGTATGCCGAGTCGCTCGAGGGCGGGCATCATCTCGGCGGGGAGTTGAAGGCCATTGGGGATGCTGCCATCCTCGTTGACGTAAGGGAGATACATAGGCTCTTCACCGGCCAGGCGGCTGGCGCGATCGTGCATAGCTAGCTCGAGAATCGGCTGGCGCCTTTCCGGGTTGCCGGTTGAGTCGATCAGGGGTGCTACCGAGATCGCGGCGGCGACTCGCTTGCTATAGTTGGGTTTTTCGTCAGCTGAAGAGAACTGGAGGAGAGGGATGCAAGAGAACAGGGGAGAAAAGACCACAAACGAGATTAAGATGAAGAATTACGAACTCGAAAGCTGCTGCCGCAAGGGTAACATTGCCACCAAAACATAAGCCCCATAGAGCAATTTTAGTCTCATCAACCAAAGGATTCTCTTTGAACCAGGTCACAGCATCATGGAGGTGTTCCGCCTGTTGCCTTGCATCGATCTGTGTGCAAGTATGGAAGTTAAGAGGCGAGTTCTCGGCGTAGGACAATTTTGCGTTCACCTAACTCACATCATTCCTTGGCTCTCCATCACTGGCGCCTATGCCGCGAGGATCATAGAGAAGGCAGGTGATGCCATGCTCTTGAAACCACTTGGCGATGTCGGGCAAGATAGCATCCTTGGGCATGTTGAACTACTCCGTTGTCAGTCAATTGGCGCTTTGTGGTAAGCATCAAGCGGCTGGTGGCTTGAGAGTACGTACTCCTGGAGACATGATGATGGCCGGCCCGCGCTGCGAGGCGGGGAAAATCCAGCCGCGCAGGGTTAGGCCGTCGAGGGTTGTGAATTCGACATCATTGCGAGGCAGAGCGTCAACTGTCATTGTATTCTTGGAAGGAATTGAGGGGAATGGGGGTGATGGCAGTCGCTGGAAAGAGATAATACCTAGTTCGTGTGGTCGGGGAACTAGGAGGTGCAATGGATGAGGATTAATCACCAAGTGAGGGTGTTTGATATGGTAAATATTGGCATCTTAACTAGGCATAATTTGCAGCCGAAAATTCAGCGATTGCGAACTGCGAAGCCGGACATTTGGCGGCGTGCTCGGAGGCCGTCCCGGACCGGTCTCGTGGGTTCGGAGTCGGAAGCCGGTCGGCCCTGCGGCTATGGAGCGTAAGCTAGCGGTTTACTGCTTACCTACACTGTTGCCTCATCGCACGTCTGCAGGCGAGCATCTTCTGACGAGGGTTCCATATACAGAAAGAGTGGCGCTCGCCTGTCGGGATAAGCGATGTGTCAAAAGAAGCGAATCAATATACATCGCAACAGCCTGCTGTGTATTACAGTGGCGTGTACTCCTACTTTTCCCACAGTTTTGCTGGCAAAGATAGTGGACGCTATTGTTAAATTTGGATTCATTTTCTTGTCAGCTAGGCACTTTATAGAGATTTAACAATAATAGAGCCGAAATAAAACACTGAAGGGACGGGACTATTTGAAAATAACTATAAATTATAATACAGAAAAGCAGCGACTGTGGTGGGTTAAGGAGTATACAGTCAATCTCAGCGAACAAAAGTCAACGCGTGACCCCTGTGGGAACTAATCCCTTTATGGCAGACAAGACAAGCCACAAGACGCGTTCTACCTCAATACTATTGCATCAACAATCCAACAACATCATACGAAAGGATTGGGAGCTCATTTCAATTATGTAATCTGATAAAAAATACGTTCTGCCGCTTCTTTCGGTAACGCAGTATCTCGACATGATCAGCCTATCAGCCCAGCAATGGCATGACTAGTTTCTTTGCGTGCACCCTCCCGAGTTTCATGTCGTGCATAACCTTGGGTATGCTTGCTAAGCCGCCTTGCTGGATTTCTAAGGGATGGTGCCTGATCCTCCCCTCGCGCAGCCAGATCTCTGCCAGCGCAAACAACCGCTTGCCGAACTGCCTGTGTTCGGGCGAGGGAGGCCGTCCATATGTTCCTGCCAAGTAGACTCCATCCCCCATGATGGCGTCCGCCAGAAACCAGTCAGCATAGACGTCCCTCCGCGTGTACTTGACGGTCGTGGCAATTGTCTCGAGTGCAATATAGCTGCCACCGGAAGAGCCGATGGCTTCGTAGCACATTTTCATGGTAGCGGCGTCTGTGACGCAGTCTAGGACATACCTCAGACTGTTGTCAGTATGCACACGGATGTCAGCACCGCAGGCTGGCGAGTGGTAGTCGAAACAGGTTGCGGCTCCGTAAGACTCGCACAGAGCATTGTTGGCAGGCGAGCAGGTAACGATGGGCGTGTACCCGGCCCTACGGCGAAGGGGGTCAGCGAAGGGCTATACTGAGGACAATCTGCCTGGTGAATCCGCTCACATTCTCAGTAGTTGCGTTGCCATGGTGCCTGTGGCCGTGGCGCCTCCCGAGACAAGCACGGCTTCACTCGTACCTTCTTGCATGGGTAGTTGTAGTCCTGGCGCCTGAAAGAGAGCCAAGCCAGCCGTAGCCATCGAAAGCCCGATCGAGCAAGCTTGCGTGAAGGAGAAGGCATCGGGGATGTGGCAGCTGATGTCCTCTTGGGCCAAAGCGAACTCAGCAAAGGCGCCCTTTGTATGGTCCTTGGAATCCGAACCGAAAGTGACGGCGAGTATACGCTCGCCTTCCCTGAACCGGGTAACGCCTTCACCCACCTTGGTGACGATCCCGGCGAAATCACAGCCACCCAAAGATCCGGGAACGTTAGAGAAGTCCACGATCTTTGCGTCTCGTGGGTTTAACGCGACTGCATGCACACGGACTAGCATCGAACCTCTTTGTGGAATGGGTATATCAATATTTTTGACAAGGCGGTAGCCACCGGACTCGGCACCAACGAGAGCCTCCATAGTAGGCACGAAGCTCGCAACAGTTTGCTGTGCAGGATGCTATAAGGAGTAATATATTGGAAGAAGTATGAGCCGATCTAAAACTTATCTTGTTTCGTTGTTGTGGATTTTGAACCTCACTTGCACTTCTTAAACGCCCAACTGAGTTGCGCAATTAGCTATTGCTTGTGTAGTGACGGGCTCGTGTCAGCACGGTCAGCATTTTCAGTCGGAGCTGAACAGAACAAAAACAAACATTATGAGTCGGAGGCCGGAGATGTGGCGCAGCGTAAGCATCGGTGCCGACATAGATACCGACACTCGGCCCGGATTGCGCCGCCCTCCACGCCGAGCGGATCTTCTCTAGGGTTATCAGCGCGTTCAAACACCGCTTCGGATAGTGGAACTTTTGCCCGTCGTGGTTGGGGATGGTAAGCGACTGCTCGAGGTGAAAGGGTCTCTTCAGTTTATATTTCTTGGTTCTCGGCATTTTAATACGTTCTTGTTTAAGAGGTATTAAGCCCGTGGCTTCTGTCGAGTCTTCGGAATTTCCGATTTCAAGCCGTTTTACACTAGTCTTGCCCTTTAGCTGTTTTGTAGCCTTCACCATGGGACGCCAAATGACTGAGGGCCACCCCCTCAACTTCGTACGCGAGCCCATCGCGATGGTGGGTAGCAGCTGTCGTTTCCCCGGTGGCGCAACCTCCCCCTCGAAGCTCTGGGAGCTCCTGGAGAACCCCCGAGACATCTTGCAAGAAATTCCAGCAAGTCGTTTCAATACCAAGGCATTTTACAACCCAAACAGCCAGCACCATGGAGTAAGTAATCTAGTGTCCTCATATCTGTCTAGGTGACTTTTTAGATACTGTACTGACTATTGGACTCGTTGGCATTAGAGCACGAACGTCAAGCACGCCTATCTTCTTGATGAAGACCCCCGGGCTTTTGATCGTGACTTTTTTTCCATTAACCCGAAAGAGGCTGAGGCCATGGATCCCCAGCAACGCATGCTTCTCGAAACAATGTACGAGGGCATTGAATCAGCCGGATATTCAATGCAACAGCTTCGGGGGTCGTCCACTGCTGTATTCGTTGGATGTATGAGTTTCGATTATCAGTTCACAGCCATACGGGGCATCGATAGCCTGCCCCAGTATCACGGAACTGGCACTGCGGCGTCCATCCTGGCCAACCGCGTGTCCTACTTTTATGACTGGAGGGGGCCCTCTGTGACCATTGATACAGCCTGTTCGTCTAGTCTAGTCGCACTACACCAGGCTGTTTCTGCCCTGCGCAATGGGGAGGCCGAGATGGCAGTTGCGGCAGGTTCAAATCTCATAATTGGACCTGAGCCGTTCGTGAGCGAATCCAAGGTTTGTTATACCACTGCAAGGCGTTAAGAAACTTCAGCGCATGCTGACATACGCTACGAAAGCTCAACATGCTGTCGCCCAATGGACGATCCTTCATGTGGGATGCTGCTGCGGACGGCTACACGAGGGGGGAGGGCTTTTCGGCCATCTTCCTCAAGACCCTCAGCCAAGCTATCGCTGACGGCGACCACATTGAATGCATTGTTCGCGAGACGGGTGTCAACTCAGATGGCAAGACGCCAGGTACGTGTCTACTAAACCATCCCTATTCCTTCCTACGACGGGCTGAATACAAATGCAGGTATCACAATGCCGAGCTCCGAGTCACAAGCACGACTGATCAGGGCCACGTACGCCAGATGCGGGCTCAATCCATCTCATGAGTCCGATCGCCCACAATATTTTGAGGCTCATGGCACGGGCACGCCCGCAGGTGATCGTAAGTGGTCTGCTGCATCGCGTGTTAGCTTTCCTTGCAATTCATATCCTAACGTGTACCAGCTATCGAGGCCAGGGCCATACAAAGCGTCTTCTTCCCCGACGGGAAGGATGGTAAGCTTGTGGTGGGCAGCATAAAGACGGTCATCGGACACACTGAAGGCACTGCGGGAGTTGCTGGCGTGCTCAAGGCGTCGCTGGCAGTTCAGCACGGCCAGATCCCAGCGAACCTTCATTTTAACACGCTCAACCCTAAGATCCGACCATATTATACAAACTTGTGCATTCCGACCGAGACGATGCCCTGGCCCGCCGTCCCGCGTGGATCTCCACGTCGTGTTAGTGTCAATAGCTTTGGTTTTGGTGGCACAAATGCCCACGCCATCATTGAGAGCTGGGATCCCCCTGACTCCCTGGAGACTGGTCACACGCCGCATAGCGATGGGCTGAATGGGCACACCCTGAAAGATAATAAGTCAAACGGCCATGTAGAAAACGATCACGCAATTAATTGCAACGAGGTAAATGGCCATGCCCTGAACGATAGCGGGCTGGACGGCTACATGCCGAATGGCCACTGTCCAAATAGCAACCTACTAAATGGCAAGATATTCAACGGCAACGGAACAGATGGGCACGTGGTGAACGGCTCTGCAACCCAGTGCGCCGGACCTTTTGTTCTATCTGCCAACTCAGGTCCGGCTTTGGCAGCAAACGCCGGAGCGCTGGCCGGCTATCTTCGCGCTAATCCTGACACGGCTCTCGACCGGCTCGCCTGCACTCTATTCCGGAGAACAGACTTCCCGTTCCGCGCCTCATTCTCCGCCATATCTGCAGAGCAACTCGTGGACAAGCTTGAGGCGGGCAAAGATGCTCTCAAGAATAGCTCGCGCACCGCCACCATTCCTGAGGCGCTGCCACCGCGGATTTTAGGCGTCTTCACCGGGCAGGGTGCTCAGTGGGCCACTATGGGCAAAGAGCTGTATAGCACCTCGGATCTGTTCAGGAGTGGGATAGATCAGATGCAGCGGAGTATCGATTCGCTCCCCGCGCAACATCGCCCTAACTGGACCCTGGCCGACCAACTGAACGCACCGACAGGGGCTTCTCGCGTCGGCGAAGCCGCTGTTTCACAGCCCCTCTGCACTGCTCTCCAAGTCGCGCTGGTGGACGTTTTGCATGCCGCCGGTATTGAGTTCTCCGCCGTCGTCGGACACTCGTCTGGTGAAATCGGCGCTGCCTATGCTGCGGGATACCTGAGCGCTACCGATGCGATCCGGGTGGCGTACTACAGAGGCCTACACTCGCAGTTGGCACAGGGGCCTGGTGGAAAGCGCGGCAAGATGATGGCGGTCGGCATGTCCTTGACCCAAGCAATGGCGTTCTGTAGCGAATTCGACGGGACCCTTGCTGTAGCGGCCAGCAACTCCCAGACGAGCTGCACGCTGGCGGGCAATGCCGAGGCTATAGAGGCTGCCGAAGCTCGGCTGCATGAGAACGGTACCTTTACCCGCGTCTTACAAGTGGACACGGCGTATCATTCTCATCACATGAAGCCGTGCGGCACCCCGTATCTCCAGTCGATGAAACAGTGTGGGATCACAGTCCAGAAACGCCGTGGACCGTGTCAATGGTACTCGAGTGTCTGGGGATCGAACGGCCGCAGTCGGTCGTTTGACCAGGCCGATGGTCTGCTTCTCGAGGGCCAGTACTGGGTCGATAACATGGCGCAAGCCGTTCTCTTCAACCAGGCACTCGCGAGAGCCCTGAACGAGGACCAGTGTTTTGACCTTGTCCTCGAGGTTGGACCGCACCCAGCTCTCAAAGGACCGAGCTCCGAGACTATCAAGATGTTGACAGGTCGCCCCCTCCCCTATTCGGGGGTTTTAAAACGTGGGCAGAACGCGTTAGAATCTTTCACTGACACCATGGGGCTGCTGTGGAAGTCTTTCCCATCGCTACGCCCCATGATCACTTTCGATGGACTACGGCGGGCTTTCTCGAATGGCGGGCCGCGGAAGCTTGCCATTCTGAAAGGTCTCCCAGCCTACTCGTGGGACCACTCGAGCCTCATCTGGAAGGAATCGAGATCGGCTCGTATCTTCCGTACCCAGAGCCAACCTTGGCACGAGCTTCTAGGCCACCCTGTCACACACGGCGAACGCGACAAGCGCGAGGTGCACTGGAAACAAGTCCTCAAGCTAAACGAGCTTCCATGGTTAGCTGGCCACAGGATTCAGGGCGAAGTCCTATTTCCGGCATCTGGCTACCTATCAATGGCATACGAGGCCGCCATTCGTCTTGTGGACGATCAGAAGTCACTGCGTCTGGTGGAACTACACGACATTGACATTGCACGTGCTATGCGAATCGAAGAAGAGTCCTCGGGTCTGGAGGTTCTTTTGACCGTTCGCGTCACGAGCCAATCTGATGAGCATATTGACGCACAAGTTGCCTGCTACAGCGGCGCCGTCGACTCGGTTCAGCCTTTGGAGACTCCCCAAGCCGGGCTCACATCCCATTTCACCGGAGGCGTGCGGCTCTGGTTGGGTCAACCCCGCAAGGATACTCTGCCTCCGAGGGCTAGGTCTCTGCTTCCCATGGAGATCTTGGACATGGAGCAGTTCTATTCCAGTCTGTCGAAAGAAGGGTTCAACTACACCGACCTCTTCCAGGCGAAGTCAGTGCTTCGGCGGCTCAATCGTGCTGTGGTGACTTTATCCTCGCCTCCTAAACCATCCTCTATACGCCAGTGTATGCATCCCGCTCCTGTTGACACCGCTTTTCAAGGTCTATTAGCTGGCTTTTCTTTCCCAGGAGACAACCGTATTGGAAGCATCTATTTGCCGACGAAGATTGAGCGTATTAGGATCAACATGCTGCCCTCCAACTCGCAGGCTCCTGTCCTCATGGCAGACGCCACCGTGACCTCGACGGGTAGAACGGTCTTGAAAGGTGATGTAGATATTTTTGACACCGCGGATACGAACACAGAAGTACAGATACGCGGCGTCCACCTGACCGCTGTCGGGCAACGCCGCGATCCTTGGCTCTACGCGAGCACGACTTGGGCGAGGGATGCTGATTACGGGATTGAGCCCGGCCACGGGACTAACCTTTCGGCGGCGGAGTGGACGCTATACGAGCAGCTCTCGCGCACGGCTTATTTCTATCTGCGCCAACTTCGAAAGAAGATCCTGCCTCAAGAACTGATGCTGATGGGCAAGCACCGGAGACACATGATGACTTGGGTTCTTGAGCATCTGCTCCCCCAAATCGAGGCCGGGGAGAACCCGGACATTCGGCCCGAGTGGAAGGACGATACGATCGAGATGGTGCAGCAATGGCGCGACAGCCAGCCATCGGACAACAACGATATGAACATCCTCCACGCTATGGGGAAGAACCTCGTCGGGATCGTGCGTGGAACCACGCCTCCTCTCAGGGTGCTTACGCAGGGCGGCATGCTCGACCGTCTGTACGTGGAGGGACTCGGTGCTCGAGATGGCAACATTGATCTTGGCACCATGGTCAAGCAGCTCGCGCATCAGTATCCGCGCATGCGTATCGTCGAAGTCGGGGCTGGTACTGGTGGTACCACACGGGCAGTCCTAGATGCCCTCGGAAGCCAGTATGAATCCTACACATATACAGACATATCGACCGGTTTTTTCGAGAACGCCCGCAACGTTTTTACTCAACAGGGTAGCAAACTCGCCTTCAAGACGCTCAACATTGAAAACAACCCTGCTGACCAAGGATTTGCCGACGGGACTTTCGACATGGTCATTTCCTCTAACTGCTTACACGCGACGCGATGTCTAGGGGAGACTCTGCGTCACTGTCGACGGCTCCTCCGACCTGGTGGCCGCCTGGTGCTGCTGGAGATTACTCGAGACTACCTACCCACGCAACTGGTCATGTCGACGCTCCCCGGATGGTTCTTGGGCGTAGACGACGGGCGAGTATGGGCACCGACCGTGAGTATCGAGCGGTGGGACGCGCTACTAAAAGCTAGTGGATTCTCAGGGGTTGACGTAAGCTCGACGCCGTCCTTCTGTTCCGTCATCGTAGCGCAAGCGATCGACGAGACAGTACAACTCCTCCGTGAACCGCTTGCCATCGTGCCAGACGTCCTTCCACCCCTGAGCGACATCGACATCGTCATTGTCGGTGCCGGAAGTACCAGCTCCCGGCTTGCATCTCAGACACAGGACATTCTGCGAGCTTCCGCTCCTTCCGGGACGGTAACCTTGCTGTCAGGGCTCGAAGGCATCCAGGTGCCCAGGAGAGCGGCGGTGCTCTGCCTCAGCGATCTGGACAATCCCGTTTTCCGTGACATGAACGAGATGAGATTCCGAGGACTGCAAGGCATCATGGAGACAGCAGAGGTGGTCTTATGGGTAACATCGGGTGCGAAGTCTGGTAAGGATCCCGAGGCCAACATCACTTTAGGACTATCGAGCACGCTGCGAGCTGAGCGTATGGACCTTAGGCTTCAATTCCTTGACGTCGACGACCCATCGTCCGTCGACCCGTCCATGCTGGCAAAGTTGCTTCTCCATCTCGTCTTCCTAGACCCATCCAGGACTGACAAAATACTATGGAGCCAGGAGCCCGAGCTTGTGTTCAAGGAGGGCGCCATCTACATACCCAGAGTTCTATCACTGGATACGGTGAACCGTCGATCCGCCGCGAGACACCGGCAGGTCACGCAGACAGTCAGTCTCGAGTCTGAAGACACGGTTGTGGTTCTTGACAAGTCCCAGGAAGCAATGGAGCTACACGCCGCTCCCCATGATGATGGCGGAAGAGGCGAGATGCGCATACGGGTCACCGCGTCCTCCCTTCGTACCCTAACCTGCGACGGCTACAAGCCGGCTTTTGTGTGCATCGGTCACAATTTGGAGTCTGGAGACAAGGTCCTCGCTCTTTCGGATTCAAACAGCTCCGTAGTGCATGTTGCCAATGACCACGTCTTGTATCGCTGGCAGGACGGCGCGATAGCCATGAAAGACTCGACACGACTGCGGCTATTTCTAGCGCGGACCCTTGCGGAACACCTTCTGAGCAGCGTGAAATGCCCTACGTGGATCCATGGCGCACCGCCGGACCTCAGAGAGAGCATTGACGCGCTTGCCAACGAGCAGGCCGTTGTCGTGTTCCAAACCACTTCAAATACCACGATCGGCTCGGAAGCCGATTTCATCCATCCCTATGCGAGCGAGGAGGACCTGCACAATATACAGTGGCCTAGGGGTCTGCAGAGTTTTATCAATCTAGAGCAGCCGCCGCATAAATCATTATCTACACTAATCCGTGCAACATTGCCTGTCTCGGCGATTCTCAACAAGGGGGTCGAGGACCTCACCGTCGGCCTAAGTCTGTCCAGACTCCGCAATCTGGCTAAGCAACCCCTTCCCGGTGGCCCACAAATCCTCGAAGAGCACCGCGACATCGTCGCCATTAGCAACATTTCGTCGGTGGCAAGCAAAGAGCTGGGACCCGCAGTTGTGGTTGACTGGAGTACTGATGACACTGTCAGCGCCGTGGTCCGCCCCCTCAAGCATCACGGGCTGTTTGTTCCCGACAAGACATATCTCCTCTGCGGCATGACGGGAGACCTGGGCATCTCGGTGTGTCTGTGGATGGTGGACAACGGGGCTCGAAACGTGGTCTTGACTAGCCGGAATCCTAACGTGCCACCTAGCGTGCTCGACTACCTGTCCCGAAAGGGCGCCACCGTGCGACCCATGGCCGTAGACATTGTAAATATGAGCTCGCTCCGGGCCGCTCACGCCGACATCACGTCAAGCATGCCGCCCATCGGGGGCGTGATGAACGCCGCCATGGTACTCCGGGACCGCCTCTTCCACCATCTATCTTGGGAGGACTTTGCCGCCGTGCTGGCGCCCAAGGTAGTTGGATCTAGAAACCTCGACGAGTTATTTGGCGATGAACAACTGGACTTCTTTGTCTGCTTCTCGTCCACGACGTCGATTGTTGGGAGCATCGGTCAATCCGCCTATGCGGCCGCGAACTACTACATGGCGAGTCTCGTCCAGCAGCGCCTCGGGCGCGGCCTGGCCGGCTCCGTCATCCACATCGCTATCCTCACGGGCTTTGGATATATTTTCCGGCGCGATTCGGAGCACGCCGAGACTATCTACAAAGCCATCCTGCCGCGGTTCGAAAGGCAGTCGGAGACGGACCTGCATGAGATGCTGGCCGAGGCCATAGTGTGCGGACGCCCGGGCGCGAAAAACCGCACCGCCGAGCTCATTACCGGCATCAGGACCGTCTTCCAGGGCGAGTGGCGCGACGACCCTCGGCTGGCCTGCTACAGCGGCCAGCAACAATTACAGGACGACGCCGGCCAGGAGGTAGCGGCCGGGTCTGCCAGCGTCAAAGCTCAGCTCGCTGCCGCGGCCGACCAAGCCGAGTGCTTGCTCGTGCTGGAGAAGGGTTTCAGAGTGGCGCTGGGCAACATGCTCGAGATCCACCCCGAGCAGCTGGACGGTAACATGCCCGTGGTCAGTCTGGGCATCGACTCGCTCGTGGCCATCCGGATACGAGAGTGGTTCCTCAAAGAGCTGGGCGTTGACGTGCCGGTGCTGAAGGTCATGTCGGACAGCTACTCGATGTCGCGCATGTGTGACGACGTGCTGGTGGACTGGCGGAAGCTTAACAAGTTATAGGCAAGGAGGAAGAGCTAATATGGAATGATGTCGCATACTGGGGGGGGAGGCCATGGAGCAATCTGTACGCGTGACTCCTTGCTCAAATGAAGGCTACTTTTCAACACGACCTACGTATCTAGACTATTGTACTAGGTACCTCTATGCCTAATAATGTGGCCAAGATGCATAATTAGGTACTTGATACATGTGTATGTATGTCATATTCAGAGATTCTGGCTACAGTTATTGGTTGAAGGGCTGTATTAGAGTGTTGTCTGTGTGTCGGTCTAGGAGCCTATTGCAGGTGATTCTAGGGCTCTAGCTATACCTAGTCTTTTTTCCTAGCCACCCCCCTTGTCTAGTCACTTATAAAGCCACCTTTCCTTGGTACCCTCCAGCCACCCTGGTGATCCTTTGTTAAGTGGCTCACAGGCTCTATAGGCCGCCAAGGGCTATAGGGCGCCGAGTACTAAATCCGACAATGTACAGCTGATGTAGTCGATCTAATACTTCTACTTCCATGGTTACAGCAAATACATGGCCATGCCGACTATTCTGCCAGCAGAATATGAATGCAGATTATCCTCGCCATCTGCTGCTCACAAGGCCCCGTCAGTGGAGTTCCGAATGCTCCATCTCCTTCTGCAGGCTTCTGATGACCTGTCGCAGCTTCTCGTGCTCTTTAGGTATCGTGTCCACGATGTCGTACACCAGGACCAGAAGACCGCCCTGTGACGACGGCGAACCTCCTGCGGCTGCTGAGGACTGTATAAGACCTGTGCTATCGCATTTGCCCGGACCGGGCGTGCCAGGGGCAACATTGCCACCACCGGTGGACAATTCGGTGCCGTGCCAGATTGAGGAGGTGCTCTGGAAGAGACTCCGATCGATGCGATTAATCAAGTGCATCAGCAGCTGAAGCACCATGACGAATTGGGCAACTAAGGATGGCCCTACGTCGCTCCTTTGCTGCCGCTGCTCCTGCTCTTTGTTGGACAGGAGGCAACCATGTATAGCGTCGCAGATAGCCCGGAATAGGGCGAGGATTTGTTGGTGACAGGCCAGCGCCGAAAACGCCAGCCCGCAGTTTGTGGTGGTCGGGTCGAGAGCATCGCCGTCGTGGCCCGAGGCGGCGACCTTGGTGATGATGCGTATTAGTGTATTCGTGTTCTCCAATGCCTCACTTACCTCGGGCGACGACACCATCAGGGGCACACGATCTAGGCGGACTAGACGCTGTATGGCCCGCGCCGTCCTTTGGCTTAGTGATGTGAGCTGCGAGGATAGGCCGTTGGTAGGTTCTATGCCGTCCTCGACTTCGTCGTCGTCGCTGCCGCTGTCTTCGTGGCTGTCGGCGGCGGACGCAGCAGGAGCCGTGCAGATTGGACCCATGTCTACCGCTGCGTCTGTCGCTGATAGCGCAGCTAATGGGTTGGTTGAGGTTGGTGAGAACGGTTGTAGATTTACGTCCCAGCCGTTGAGGCCGACGACAGCTCTTCCCTCGTTTACGCCGTGGAGTTGATCAAGTAGATGAGCCATGTCGGCTCCCGAGTACGGCCCGGGCGAATACAACGCTTCGGGCAGGCCCTGCTCCAACCACGACATACCGCTGCCGCGCGAATTCTCGGGTCGGGAATCGGCGTCTCCTCGCACCGATGTCTGAATGGAGCGGCTATTCGATCGCTGCTTCACTATGGGGTGGAGCACGTTCAGTTAGCTCGGCCTTTATTTCGGCTCATCGAGGGGGGTTTGGAGCAACACATACGGCTGTAAACACAGTCCACAGCTGCTTTTGTACATCGCTCGCACGGAGCCAGATAGGTTTGTGCCGGCGATGAGGAACTGCTCTTGCCTGTGAGGGGCTCGTCCCGACGGCATTTCACCTTCTGCTGGCGACAGCGGTCGCACGATTGCCGGTGTGACATTATTACACACTTTTTGTTAATTTCCCCTGTTTATTTCGGTTCTTTTTAATCGGGGCTTGGCAGATCGGCAAGCTATATGTCACGGAACACAGCTGCAGCACTATAATTACCTGTACACTATCAAAAGTAGAACGTTATTAAGTCGCACACTTGATTGTCTGCGGCTACTTATATGGTACCGTGACAGTATATATGCCACTACTATGCGAATGACGTTCACTACTGGCTGGCGTTACCCTGTTAGCCGTTGTTGTCGTGCGGAGCACGCCCGTTGTTTGTCTGTGCCGCAGCTTAAGCAGGTACAGGCCCTGGTGCCTACCATGTCAGATATGAGGTGTGAGGTGTGAGACATGAGGAGATATGACGGATGGCCCGAGCCGTATTGCCAAGTTCGGCAGTCGAAGCGCTACTCAGGCACTACCAAGCCATTTTTCACCATAGATAGGCTGAACAACGAGGCACTAGATCAGCATGGACTCGAGAATCGCAAGAAAGCTATATGAACCTCGCCTGCAACCTGCCCTACCTAGCGGCATCATAATTCTTACCCTCTCGCAGATTGAGTAGAATCTTAGAACAATAATTTAGTGCAAGGGGCTCATGGCTGTATACAGTATTTATGCAATCACACATCCAAGGGAGACATCCCCGTTCGTATTACGCACCTGATGAAAACAAACCTGCGATGTGTATACGAACGTAATGTTTGCTTTATGCAATGAACTAATACTAGTTTTGTTCTACGATTACATTGGAGATATGGCTCAGATGTTTAACTGAGTATCATGAGATAAAGCCAACGCATAAATCACATCGCGGTACAAAGAGGACAGTATGACAGACGCATCTCTCCCTGAAATGTCGTGTGTATAAAAACAACGCACTCATCTTTTATCCACGTCGAAAGCTTCCTATCACAACAAGCAAGTTGGACCTCACTTCACATTCCGCTGCCTCTATCAGCTGTTTTGCCCAAAACAATCTAACCTAACACCTATCCGTCTTCGACAGAGCCCCCAGGCCTCATATTCTTTATCCAGCGTCGTGTGGTCCCATCTTAACTCCGATCCAACCTCCAAATGTGTTCTTACACCAAAATTTCGATTATTTGCCCGAGATGCTCGCGACATATGAGTTGGTATTGGGGGCGCAGATTACAGGGTTGTGCTCAGCTTCAAAACAATGGACACTGCGAAACCATTGTAGAAGGATCGACCGGGACGGAGCGATGCCAATTTAAGTGCCCTCAATGCGTCAGGCGCGAGCAAGGGCTATGATCAACAACCGAGGTTCAGATCGAGCAGAGCCATCATTACTACTCAACCAAGACAAGAGTAACATGGGTTAAAGCGAATATCTTCGATTGTGCCCTTATACCTTCGTTTCCGCTTCGCTTATGTGTTTTTACGATCATCAAACCCAAAAAGAAAACCGCCGGGCATTACAGGCCGATTGCAATTCTTTCCAGTTGGAACGCTCCCCGAAATTCACAACGTATAGTTGTGTCTTATCAGTTAGCCGGAGTAGGTTGGGGCCGGGGTAGGAGATTGAGGAGGATGAACCAAATATACGAGCAAATCAATTAGTCCCAGCCATATGCTAGATCTTTAATAAGAATTGGCAATCGTGTTCTCTGCGTTTTCAGTGGTATTTTCATAGTCACCGTCTTCGTGAGAAGTCAAGCTCAGCGCCGGAGAGCGGTAATACTAGGCTTCGGCACTTCTCCCATGCGTGAGAGGTCTCGAGGGGCGATAAACCGTTCGAGTCCAAAACGAAGTTCCCTTTAGTAGGTTGGCATCCATACTTTAATTCACCTACTTCGTAACGTGGAGACTTAAGTCACGGGGTAGTAGATACTAAAACGGAGTATGCAACACCACATACCACTAATAAAGAGGTAAAGCCTCCCTAATACAAAAGAACAACGAGGAGCGAGGGAAACCCAACAATAGGTAGCAGAATAGTATATATATTAATGATGTTTGTTCCAGAGAATTTCTAGCTTTTATAGTAAGGCCAAGCCAGATGGGATCACCTTATTAGTGTAAAGGAAGCGCTAGTAGTGCACTACCTACAGTACGCTGACTGGCTTCTAGATGTCTGACGGAGGTGTGAGGAAATCTGGTGGGAATAAGAAACCAGTGCCTCTGACGATACGGGACCATGAGTAGTATTTAGTTGAACTTGCTAGCTACACTCTATCTACATGATCAAGGGCCAGTTGCCCTGCGTTTATAGACATTCTAAGCATACCAGGCCTATATCAGTGCTCTTGGGTACTAGTGACTTGCTACCCAGGTAACCTGGCATGCTCTGGACCTTTATCATATCCACTATACCGTGACAGGATATCTATTAAACGAGCCTTCTGGCCCTACTATATAGAAGATTTTAGGAAGCAGGCTCATCTAAATTGACTACACTTAATCCCATACTATCTAAGGTATTGGTCACCTAATCCTATTAGATATTTCTCCATACCTCTGTTCGAACTTATAACTGGAGGGGATGATAAAGTAGAGTGATCGAACAAGCTACTAGTAACTTATGTACTGACCAGGAACTAGTCACAACTAGGGATATGCCTTGATATTCGCGTTAGTTTTCTATATATATAACCAACCCTTTTGTTTTCTGTATGTTTAGCTTCTTTTAGCCATAATGGTTTTTACCACTTATCCCGAATAGATTCTTCCCCTGCTAATACCTTCAAGTAGTCTATTTGACCATATTCTATTAAAATCCCTGTGAAGTGCCTAGGTGTAGGTCTCCAGAGTGCAGGAGTGTATATATCATTTTCCGGTTCAAAACTATAAACTTTGTCACGGAATAGAACTGCAGCACTATACCGGTACACCACTTGAACCAAATGGCAAAAGTAGGAAGTTATCAAGTCGGACACTTGACTGTCTGCAGTTGCTTCTTCATTAAGTGCTAAGCTTTAACTTATATGTTATAGAAGTACTACCTAACGAAGCCCACGACCTTGAATTAACTTGCGTGAGTCGCTTAAATCGAACACAAGCTTCTCTAGAATTTTGTACCTTGTTTCTCTCAAGAGTTATCGCTTTGATGATGGATCGATCCGGGAGTCCTAGTTGGGGAACAGCGAAGCGAGACAATATGATGTGAGGAACAGGGATGGCGCAGAAGTTATGGGGCAGAATCTGAACGAAAGCGACTATGCTCTTTTTGGACGCAAACAGGAATTGAATGTTTCTGATGGCAGATTGTCTTCTGTCTTGTTCGCGCAAGGGATATCGCTTCCAACTGGTTATCAGGCCAGCATGACGATCACGATTCGACCGAATTTGTCAGAACCGTATGGAATCGGTGCAATAATCTGCCCGGCTGTTGTCCTGTTTCCTAGGTAATAATACCGGTATTGGTTTCATACAGATACCTCAACTGTGCCTTGCTGCAAGGGCAGCACGGCCGGCATTTTTTCATCATTTAATTACATTTCGCCCACGCTCTTTCATTACATCTGTTCTGCTTCCTCTTCAGCTTTGTATCATGATACTCTTCAGAGTACTATTGGATTGCAACACGGAATACCGTGATACCTGAGTACTTCCTTCCACCGAGAGCCTCGGCCGAGCACTTTCAGCACTTCAGCACTTACACGTCCCAAAGGGGCTGCGACCATCCGACCGTCCGTCATGGCGAGCACGGACCACTCCGAGACTCACGCTCCACTGGGCGAGCTAAAGACAGATTCGGAAAAGACGGAGATAAGTGCCGGCGACAACAAGCCGGCAGATGCTGGCCCGCCCGACGGAGGGGCCACTGCATGGCTGGCGGTCCTGGGAGGATGGTGCTGCTCCTTTTGTAGCCCGGGCTGGATCAACAGTACGTGTCTCCCTCCCTCAGTCGCAACCCAACAGCAGCAGCAATAGCAGCGACGTCGTTGACTAACGGTAGTGTAATCCTACCAGGCGTTGGCAGTTTCCAGCAGTATTACGAGATCGGACCACTGAAGGACTACACCAGCAGCGAGATTGCCTGGATTCCATCGCTCCAGCTCTTCTTTCTCTTCGCCCTGGGGCCTGTCGTCGGCATACTATTCGACAAATATGGCCCGAGACCGCTCATCATCGGTGGGACGCTCCTTCATGTTGTTGGGCTGATGCTGGCATCGCTGGCTCGGAAATATTACCAATTTATCCTAGCCCAAGGTGTCTTGTCCGCCATCGGCGTTGCATGCATATACTCGCCTGGTAAGCTCAGCTCATAGTAACGTACGGAGGGGGGACTAACCGAGCTCTGCACCCCGAAGCTATCGTCTGCGTATCGACATGGTTTGCTAAGAAGCGGGGAGCGGCCATGGGCATCATGGTAACCGGCTCATCCGTTGGCGGCGTCGTCTTCCCCATCATGCTCAGCCGCCTGATACAGAGTATTGGGTACCCCTGGGCCATACGGTCGGCCGGCTTTCTTATCCTTGGCCTGCAGATCATTGCAATCCTCACAGTCCGCGCGAGAACAGAGCCCGTGCCCAAGAAGATGCCGGTCGGCCGCCTCGCCGCACCCTTCAAAGAATTTCCATTTTTTATGTTGCTGCTGGGCATCTTCGTCCTGACCTATGGAATATTCATCCCTATCGTGTATCTGGCTTCGCAGGGTTATCAGGAGGCTCACACGTCAGAGGATTTGGCCCAATACTTGGTAGCCATATTTAATGCTGCAAGGTACGCAGGCTGTCTTCCACCCTTTCCCAGTCGTTACGGAGCGCTGATAGATATACTTCAAGTCTCTTCGGCCGTCTTGCTTCTGGTTTCGGCGCCGATAAACTCGGTATCTGGAACGTATTTATACTCGCCTGCGCTCTTTCCGGAGTCTCTGAGTTCGCCGTTTGGATCCCCGCCAAGCGGCCGTCCGTCGCGATCGGCTTCGCTGCTACGTTTGGCTTCGTATCAGGCGCGTTTATAGGTCTTGTCGGGGCCCTTCCCGTCTCGGTATCCCCACTACCAGAAATCGGGTACCGACTAGGCGTAGTCTTCCTCGCCGTCTCGATTCCCGCCCTCACAGTTGCACCTATCGGCGGAGCTATCCTGCAAGGATCCGCTGACGGCTGGTTAGCCGTCAAGATCTTTGCCGGTGTCCTATGCCTCGCAGGGTCGGCGATTATCCTGTTTTCGAGGTGGCTCTATACTGACAAGAAACTTTTCAAGAAGTTTTAAGCGTATTCTTAGTAGACTTTTGGAATATGTGGAAGGGGCGGGAGAGTCCTTTCCCGGTATGCTACGGTTACTATTTAGTCTGGCGCTAGAAGTACTGGGTAGATCATAGAAAATGGAAACTAGTGCCTGTACCCCATCCAGTCTCTTCGGTCTTGTCTTTCTACTCGTCGTCGGCTCCCTCATGGCTATATTTCCTGACATGCAAGAACCCTGGTCGGCTTGGCTCCACAAGAAGACAAGATACAAGGCCTATTACTACTACTACCTCGAGTGGACTACTAGTGCTACCTTGTAACTACATCGTATAGCACAGGAGGAGATTGGTCGGGGTGTTTGGTCTGATTGTAATGGGATTTTCTCAGCCCAAAAGACAACGCTGTGCTGGGGAGCCTGGACATTACTGACTCCAAGCATGCGGTTCTTCTTTTATCGGGACAAAGGAGGGGCCACCATTCTCGATCTCAAGCTTCCTTCAGGATTAGGGCTACTACCCAAGACCTTGGGAAGGTAGGGAGCATACCAGACTCGCTTGCGGAATTCAAAAAGGGTAGGGAGACTACGCTGGAACATGATCCCGCTATTAGTGACAGCGTTCAGCCAATTGAGGAATAAAAACCCTCTAGCAATGCCTTGGTAAATTGCCCGGTTGTGGGAGGCTCTCAGATTTAGAAACCATCGTGGCGGCTGTTGATGATATGGTTGCGCCGTTCTCAAATGCCACCAGCTAAGCACTAGATGGTGCCACAGATATGCCACCAGTATAGCAGGGAGTGACCTGTTGGGGGTCTTAAAAGCCGAGGGACGAACATAGAGCACCTATATTCTTTTAGGGAGGATGATAATGCATTTGTGTCAGCCTTCCTCTCGTCGGAAGTCGGGCGATATCATGCTCCTGACTAGTGGGTATCATTTAGCTATAACATCAGCTCTGTGATGACTTTGACCGGAACCCGTATCTCTCGAAAAAGAAGGACATGATAACGTGCACATGTCGGAGTCTCTTACATCAACATAGCTAGCTTGATGAAAAGGAATTTTCAGCTTTCGCTACCAAAAATCCCGTGATAGCGCCGGACAGCTACAGCAGTCAAGGTGTGACAGGTCCCTCTGGTTGATTAAGAAGGTAGCCCGCTCATCTATAAGAAAAAGGGGTAAACCTAGAATGGATACAAGAGCGAATGGCACACCAGACTCGACTGCCCTGCGTTCATTGCGCCTCATATCCGGCATGCAGAGACATGAGGCTGTCGAGACAACTATCTACGCATTTGCTGTTCACAGCTAACTGGACGGCCATCCGTGCCACGACATCTGCATGGCACAATGACCAAACATAAGACGAAATCCGGGGAGGAATATTGAACGCGGGGTTTGACTCGACCGTGCATTATGCACGGCAATGCATCCTAAATTAACCGCCTACCTACTGCCACGGACCGCATTGTGGCATTCGGACTTACAGTAGAGACGGCCACCTCGTCATGACCAGCTATGGAGCCGACGGAGAATATGAACTAGGTACTATAATTGGAACTGAACAAGGCACGCATCATTGTCAGGTAGAAGGCTGTCTAAGGGGCAGTTTACTCATGGGTGATGGGTAACCTCGGTCGCTACTATCTCGGTACGAAAGCTTCACATTTAGGATAGCCGCTAGCCAGCCAATTATTTGGGTCGGGCCTTTGATGCCATCTGCGACTTAGTCATAAAAAAATTAATCGACTGATCGCTACGTCTACTCTTAAAGCCTAAATTTTAGGCGTGTAGTTTAGCACGTTTTAAGCCGTTTTATGATTCGTAAATGCATTCTTTCTCAATGGTCGTAATAATCACCTACATAGAAAATCTGACACGATGAGTAATTTGGGGGTGTCATCGTCGTAAACGACATGGGAAGTCTTCTGCGACCGAAGGTAAAAAAAATGAAAGAATGCTACATTTTTCTCTTATTTTCATTACCCGATGAGACCTTGCCATATCTAGTGGTGTATTGGTCGAAGAGGTCTGCCGCTGTCCGGCACAGCGTGACATGGCGACAACATTCATACTCAAAAGCAACCTAAATCAGACCGGTCGGAAGATTTGGATGCGAATCCTCACTTGATCCTGGGGTTTAATCAGATCAGCGCGGAAAGTCCTGCTAACTAAGGGTAAAGTCCAGGCCGTGAGATAGATCAACACAACCACAAGCTATCCTGCTGTTAGTAGCTAATGTGCTTTTCTTCTCTCTTGGTATCCTGCCTAGCAGTAGTAAACGCGTATTGACAGTACGCTACATGTAGGCCATTGGGTCTCACTCACTCATTGCGACGAAGCAGGAGTGTACCTGGTTAGCATTCACGTCTCGAGTACGGAGTAGGCAGCTGTGTACTACGAGCGTCTATCCGAGGGCGTTGTTATTCCGAGGATGCAGGAAGATGTGCGTCCGATGATCTGACCGAATATAGTGCACTCTCTCATCATTGATTCTTCTACCTATAAAATTCGCTGCTCGTTGAAGTGATAAGAATCACCCCGCAATAGCTTTTGGGCTCTTGTTGGAGATCGGCATATCAAGCACGGATATTTAGTTCACAGGACAGAGCTTCATATGAGGATCGAGGATTTAGATCCTTACCTTAGGTACACGAGGCAGATGCCTAGTGTACACTAGATCGAACTGAAACCAGCCCATCGAGAGAATTTACAGGTATCAAGCTCTAACTTCCGAAGTACTTCGTAGATAGGTTAACCTAGTGCAGTGTAGTGTGGTAACAGGGGTCTGACGGTCCAGGCAGCGATGTGTCTCAGTCACAATACTCTTCTGCGCGGTCATTGGCTAAGTTAGAAGTACCGAAGACCCCTGAAATAGTGGGCAAGATTTGACATCTGGAGCGAATATGAAATACATACCACCCAGCCCACCTACCTATTCTCAACTTACACTTCCGACCAAAACGTGAGATGTCAGACATACAGTGTTCTACGGGTGCCGAGGTGTTGGAGAACCGGATCCCTTTGTATTTTGTCAAGCTGATGCCTCATGGTTGCCCTAGCCCAGCACCGCACCACCAGTGAGGATAGGCATCCGCGGAAACTTCCAAGTTGTATTGCAACTTTGACAACACAGCGCTTATATTAACAACTATGAGGCTGGGTAACGCCGCCACTTGTCAACCTTTGTCTGGCCGGGTCTTTGCCGTCCGATGTCCCATATTTCTTAGTACCTACACTAGTACTGTCAAGATGCCCCTCTCTAGCACAATGCTACGAGGCCCATATGTATGCCCGCCCCATGTCATAGGACAGAAATACTTCGCACACTACAATATATACCTCCTTCCGACCACACTAACGCTACCAGTACCATTCGCAGGGCAATGTTGGTAGAGTTGGCCCATTGAGCCGATGGACAAGACCTTTCCCTTACCAATCAGCTCAGTCTTGGCAAACTCACTTTGAGAAGCAAGCGCGCGCGCGCGCTTATACCACAAGCCTTTAACCCGTTTACCATGCCAAATACAGGCATAAAAAGCTCATGGTCATACTAAACTAAGTAGGTCTCCATCGGCTTTTCCTGTTTTGACGATTTGACCCCCAAAAATAAGCGATTGATCCCACATGAGAAGTTGCGCAGTCGCGGTTCAGCACGCCTCGATCCTTGTTGCAGAAGCTCGTTGCATTGGAGTAGGGCATAGCAAGGGGGAGATACGAGCAGGCCGCCGCTGTTGATATAGCTGTATGTAACGCACCACTCGCTACCGAAACTGCCGGTATGTTCTTGTTCGATTGGTCGACGGCGTATTCCCGTATAGGTCTATGGTAACCGTACCTGAGTCGTGCCTGAAAGCTTGGGCATTAGCCCATATCTAAGAATCCACCATCGCACGTTTCAGGATCCCTGCATTGTCGAGCGCGCCAGCGGCGCAGTGGCGACGGCTCGCTGCAATGTTCCTTGCATGAGAATACGCTAACGCTCAAGTTGTCAATGTGGACCAGGGACGCGTCCCCTTTCTCTACCCCTTTTGGGCGGCTTTTCTTTCTCGTTGTAGCGAACGCATGCTTTCCATAGGTGCTGACTACCTATCCTCCGATGCAAGTTGATAAGCGAACTTGGGGGACGGGAATCATTGGCGACCATGGCAGGAGCACTATGTAGCTAGATGGCCGGATCCTCCAGCTCAGTATGTCTTATTGTCAGACCACTTAGTGGTATCAACGAACTCGGAGGGGAAAAAAAAAAGGAGAAACACGAAATAGGACACGGCCTAGAACGAAAGATGTCTCATTGGCGCACATCGCCATCGTTCCTATGCCGGCCACCCTTATTTTAGAGACAACTCCAATTTTCGCTCGTGGCTCTCCAACACCATCGAGAGCCAACCCGCTGTTGATTCTTTTGGTAGGCAAGTATTCACAAGACGCGACCTCATCCCGGCCACTTCTCTCAGGCTTGTTGTCTTGCATCCCGGCCACCCCTGTTGGCCAGCGTGGCGCGGCCGCTATGCTCGGCAGTGGGGAGGTAGATGCGTGCTGTGGAGCTCTCGGTTCGCTTCCGATTCCCATCGCTCACTCAGCAAGGTAGGTTAGGTAGGTCGCTTATTATTATAGTGTAGGGACTCAAATATATATCCTTAAGGATGAGACCGCCCTCCGAGGCCCTCTTCCTCTTTGCCCACTTCCCTCTTTTTTTTCAAGAGTTTATCCTATATTTTCCTTCACTCCGTCTTGCTAGTCGAGCTATATAACCCACATTCCTTTCTTGCTACTCGAGTCATACCTTACGGGATAGCCAAGTTGACTTGCTCTTATTCCTTACCTTCGTCTCTCCTTCTATTTTTTATATACGCTCCCTGCAAGACAGGTATTAGCCAACCATACACGCCGCAAGACACCCGGCCTTCCGTTCACTTCAGTATATTCACATCACCAGATCTTCACGGCAAGGTCATTCCGTTTCTCACGGCAGAACATATCGATACCTTTAGTATAAGTACAGGAGACTCGCCAACATGCGCTTCCAAACCACCCTC
The DNA here is from genome assembly GCA_022578855.1 of Nemania serpens. Classification (NCBI taxonomy): domain Eukaryota; kingdom Fungi; phylum Ascomycota; class Sordariomycetes; order Xylariales; family Xylariaceae; genus Nemania; species Nemania serpens. The sequence goes on along the minus strand of MU396677.1, from coordinate 956,557 downwards.
TTACCTCTCCTCCCCGGCCTCGTCGCCGCCATCAGGCCTCCCAACGTCAACGGCATGGAGTTGACCTGGTTCGACGGCTTCGAGGGCCCCGCGGGTTCCAATCCGAACACCGATGTCTGGGACATAATGGACGCCATCAACACCAACAACGAAGTCCAGGCATACACCCACTCGAACCAGAACTTGCAGATCAGCGGCGGCGGCACCGTCCAGTTCGTCCCGCGCAAGTCCAGCACGGGCCAGTGGACCTCGGGCCGCATCGAGTCGAAGCAGTCGTGGACGCCGAAGCCCGGCAAGGTCATGATGGTATCCGCCAACATCCTCGTGGGCGGCAACGACGTCGCGACCAAGCAGGGCTTGTGGCCCGCGTTCTGGCTGCTCGGCGACGCCGTGCGGCACGGGACGGAGTGGCCCCGGTGCGGCGAGATCGACATCTTCGAGCAGGTGAATGGCCTCGCCGCGGGCCATGGCACCCTCCACTGCGGCAGCGCCCAAGGCGGTCCCTGCCAGGAGACGACGGGCAAGTCCGGCACCGTGCCGATGCCCCTCGAAGGATTCCACACCTGGTCGGTGAAGATCGACCTCACGAGCGGGGACTGGCGCGCCCAGACCATCTCCTTCCAGCTAGACGGGAATACCTTCTACACCGTGAGCGGAGCCGATCTGAACGACGGGCCCGTCTGGTCCACGCTGGCGCACAGCCCGATGTACATGATCTTGAACGTCGCTGTGGGCGGTGATTGGCCCGGCGCACCCAATGTTGTAAGTTACGAAGTCTCCCATCGCGAAGTCTGCGCATCGTGTATTAGTTCCTATACTGACATCCCGACTAGGCTACCCTCGGCGGCTACGGCGCCATGATGGAGGTGCAATGGGCAGCGGTGTACAGGTCGTAGGCCCACCACACGAAACAACACGACACGGCACAGCCGAGCGAGGGGCTGGTACCACGGCGATAGATATAACCCGGGGATTCGTTTTCCCCACACGGTTGGCGTTTTTAGTTAGACGGATCGGCCGGACTCGGGCCTGGGATATTTGTTCACATTTTGTGTTTTTTTGCTCATGATACCTCTATGCGTCGACGTTTGGGGATGAGAGCCCCCTAGCGACTAACCTTGCGGAGCGACTACGGGAAGAAGAGAAATAAAATCGGAATATTACTTGGAATATTTCTTGGAAAAGAAGGCGACGCGTTTGCTTCTGCCGTACATTTGATCCTTCGATACTTTTCACCATCAGGCCCGAAATGAAGGGCGGTTTATATTCGTATTGTTTAGTTGTCTATTTTGAATGACGACGACAAGCCTCTTTAGAAGTATATATGATCCGGTCAGGACATAGGTTTAAGATAGATTGTTCTATGTCTACTTAGTCATTTCATTATCATGAGACGACACTGCTCATGAAGGTGTGGTCGTACTCGGCCTGAACAGTGAGGGTATTGATCGTTCGAGTTACCAACTCCATTCGATAACTACCTAGTTAACCTATGCTTTTCAAATAGTTATGATTGTAGTTGGCTACATCCTACGAGATAGCATAGCGTGCAATCAGACGCCTGACAGCGTATAATACGAATTGACACGGACTGCGTAGTATACGAGGCCTCTTTCTGTATTCACTCACCTTAGAGACTTATAATTTCATAATAAGCAGGCAGGATCGCATCTTATCACTATATAGCCCGGAACTAGCCAGCTGCCGTGTCTTTCTGGCTGTCTGCAATGTGTAACAGGTCACAGCGGTACTGGGTAACCAAGATCGCGAGAAGCCACTGCATGACATTGGACTGATTACGTGCCATTTTCAGACACGCGTATCATAGATAAAGGGAATCTATGTAATAGACCCAGATCTATCTATATCTGCATTCATTGGCCTCCCATCCGGAAGCTACTCACATTGTGTACCGGAACTAAAAAGTCAGCTTATATGTGCGGGAAAAGTCATGTAATTGGCTGCGCAGTCAAGAGATACGAAAATGCTGAGAGGTGCGAAGAAAAATATAAGCAAACTTACGTAAATATTTTCAAAGTCAGTACAGTCCTGCTCGCCCAGTAACTTGGCTTTCGCAACTCTCTCCTCTTCTGTGAGGCCCTGTTCGCGTAACAACTTTTCTCGCCGCCGATTGCGCAACACGAGAGTGAGGCGCCACATGACAATGACCAAGAATTCGAGGCCGAAAGAGACGGCGCAGCCTGTCGTGCCGGGGATATACCGTGGCTGGATCGTAAATGGTTCTTTAGTCCGGCACCTTATAAACGAAAAAGAAGGAAGAAAAAGAATAAGGAATCGTCCTGAAAAGTGAGAAGCGCTTACAGCATCTCTGTAGTTGAAGATCTGCGATCCGACAATATTACCAACGCAGTAGCCGACGAACGAGAAAGACGAGGTAACCGTGCGTTTTGTCCGACCCGCGACATTCGAAGGGATGAGCGTCCACGCCATGAACAGCCCGATCACAGAAGTCACCGTCATGACATAGCTAGGCGAACATGTCGTCAGCTCACGTCGGTCCCCGTGGTAGTATCTCGAAGACTCACGCTCCCCATTTCGTCCACTTATACTGCGATTCGTTCGGCAGCAGCGACAAGACGATGAAACCGATAAATGGCGGAACCACCGAGAACATCATGAAATACCTTTCCTCTTTAAGCTAAAGCCATGGTAAACGGTGTCTTACGGGCCACGAGGGGACTTACATGCGGAGGTTCTTCCACTTGCTGCAGACGATCCCGATCCCGACGAAGTACAGGACGGAAATCGAATCTCGCGGAATACTCAGCAAGATCACCTGCAAGTTGCCTTCCCAAAGGTCAGCCCAACGCCGCTACGGACAAGATTGGGTTTCGCGTTGTCCAGTTAGCACTCACTAAAACCAAACCCGGTATTTATGATCGCATTGAACGTCGTAAGGCCCCCGTTGGGGATGGACGACAAGAAAGCATTGGCACCGGCAAACCAGAACTAGAGAAATAGTTTAGCTCGACAATATGAGACCTTCAACCATGTCAAGCAAGATTTTTCCACCTACGCAGGGATCGGCCAGACACTCTCTGACCTGTTTCCACTTCCAGGTCTTTCTTCCGGTCCTGTCATGCCCGGTATTATTGGCCATGATACGCGCGCGGGCCATCTTCTTCTCCTCGGGCGACAGCCACCGAACCTCAGACGGGGTACCGAGTAAGAAGAGACACATCGTCCCCGTGATAATAGTCAGACTGCCGAGGTACTAGAATGCTCATTAGGCTCGACATCTCAGATACTGAAACAGACTGTGCTACCAACTCACGTATGACATGTAACGCCAGGCTTGGAACTCGGGACCGTGTAGCGACTTGGCGGACCCAATCCCGTACAGAATGAGGCTCGAAATGATACCGAAGCCGGCATTGGCGCTCTGGAAGACTAAGCTTCGTGACGCGTGCTCCCGCGTGGTGTACCTTGCAGAGCGTGTTAGTGTCGTCCTACCCTGCTATGTGGCATCCGTTGCGACGAGGTTACCATGATCCAATGATTAGGATAAATCCAGGTGAAATACAGCACTGCAAAAGCTGTTAGCCCCTTTGTGGGTTCTTTCAGACCAGAGTCTTTGAGCTCACTTCGAACACTCCTTGCAGTGCGCGCAACACAATCAAATGCGTGAAGTTCTTGGCAAATCCAACGCTGAGGACCACGATGCCCCAGACGATCATGTAGCATGAGAGCGTCCGCCCCATGAGGTACCGCTGAATAATAAAGTTGGACGGGAATTCGAAAAGGAGGTACGTCAGGTAGAAGATGGTGGTCAGCCATGGGTACTGCTGTCCGACCAACCCAGTGTCCTATGTCACATCCCATAGTAGAATTAGTGAAACCGTTCTCTTATGGCATGTAGGCAAGGGATAGGCACGAGGATGTGTATACTCGCGAACGGGCAATCTTACCTCCCGGAGGCCGAAGGTAGCCTGGATTCCGAGCGATGTCTTATCGATTTGTTGAATGCCATAGCAAAGCCACATCAACGGCAGCAGATATCGGTCAACCTTCCTCTTGAGCTTTTTGTACTCTGCATCCGAGTACGCGGGAACTAGCATGTTGGTCAGCAGTATACACCGAAGTGCTTGTGCGATTCTCCCCACGCACCCGCTGCATCCTGTACCTCGCCTTCCACAACACTTGCTTTCTCGCTAGCTGCCGAGATCTGGCTCTTCTCGGAGTCGTTCTTCAGGTCGTGAGCGATCTCTACGTCTGGCTGCAAATCGTTCGCCATTCTCGTGACGTCGGGCACTTGCGACATTGTGGACGGCTGCTTCCCAGTGGCTCGTGCGGATTTTCGCCGTGCTCAAGTCGAGAAACCGTCAAGCCCCGGAAAGCCAGCTTATATACATACCGGCATCGCTATAATATCCCCAGAGTATAGAGTCGTAAGATGACCGATGATCGACATGACTTCTTGGTAGCTAGATAAGGTTGTCCAATAGGCCAATCAAGGTCTTGTATAGTTGCTAGGGTCTATTTCATATCCCGTATCTTGCCCGGCTCACCAAGTTGTCCATCGGCATAGTCGTGCTTGATGAGTACCGAGATGTGGGGGAAGTGCATACATAAACATGGGTCCTTATCTCCAGTTGTCCATGGCGCAGAGATGTTCTCGTTACCCCAAGACTTGAATTGGGCAGGTGTGTAGACGACGACACAGAGCATAGTTTGGAATCGCCGCGTATTTGTCGGAAGCATATGCGTGCATTGTTATTATGGCACTTAGAGAAGTCGAAGACACGCTCTGTAAGTTCGGCCGAGTAACATGACTATTATAAGTAAGATGACCATTGTGGCCAACATTATTACACGTTTGCTCGCCCTCTGCACCGTTTCAACGATCTCTTTAGGCAAGATAGGAGACTCCCACGTCAGAATACATCGCACCGTACAACCGAGAGGGCGAATATGGATATCAGATGATCAATAAGAAATAAGATGTAGAGGTAGTCATTATGTTGCCTTTTGAAATTCGGAAGCGAGGATTCTTCGTCTGAGCCAATCGCCAAGAGTACACTGACACCGCTCTCTCTCACGTGCGATCCCAGTAGGATAATGTAAAATGGTATAGAACGTGTTCATATTCAAAATTTGGGCGAGTGAGTGATGGGAAGACGCCAAAGTACAACTCAAAAGTGTCTGAGACGCAGGTGCGTGAATGTATTACCTACTTAGATAGCAGTGCACAAGATGGACCTATAAGTGAGGTGCGTAGTAGGATATGGGATATGGCGATGTACTGCAGATACGAAGTACTGTATGTAGGGACTGATGGGAGATGGGAGGGCTTGGCACGGTACAGTGACATGTAACACCCCACACTGTATACACGCCCGCCATACAAGTGAGAGGTACTTTGTAGAAGGCGCGAAGATGCAGGTACTACCACCTGGGCAGGGATAAAGTCCGCGACGCGTACTGTATCTCGGATAGATATCCCGTTAATTGTTTACCATTAATTCAGCCTCTCAATTCGCCTCACTCTCACCTCACTCAGGCCGCTGTCCATCAGCCACCACTACCGGCCATCGTTTGTCATGCCATCAAGTACGGATCCCGATGCGCCTGCCGCCAATCTGGCGAAGGCGAAGGTGTATTATAATCATAAGCAATATCCGAGAGCGACGGCCATGTTCAAGCAGGTCAGCCAGCTCCTCAAACTGATGCATCTTCGCTATCTGCTCCGTCCTCTTTTTTATTTTTATTTTATTATTTTATGTAAATTCCCTCCTTACTGACCGTGTGAATCTCTTAGGTCGCGGACTCTTGTGTTTGCGGCGTTCAGGCCAGGGCCACTCCTTGTTGTTGCAAATCGCTTGTGTCTGCCATTGCAAACGACGCCGTCGAGGCTGAGCTCAGAAAGAAGTGTCTCTGCTCTGCCAAGTCCGACATACGCTGCAAGAGTGCCAATCACATAGATGCCTTGGATGGGCTGGCAGCTGTCTATGAGGCGAAGGGCCAGCTCGACACGGCCATTCTCGTCGCCGAAGCCATGATTAACCTGGCACCTCGCGAGCCCAAGGTATGCGAGTAAATGCCGTATCCTAACCCGGGGGCAAATTGGCGAGCACCGCAACGTGTCTCTTTTTCTAACTATTAGTCCTCGAAAGGGTTTTCTGCGCCTAGGGAGGATTCTACGTCTCCAACGCTCGTATCGTCAAGCATTCCGGGCTTATCAGCAAGGGATCGAGCTGGTGGGCAAGAAGAACGGTTCTCACCCACTCCTCTCCGTAGGTACTGCTCGAGAGCGTGAACGCACCACATCTATTGACCTGCCACATAGACGCTACGCAAAATGAGGGATAAGATCAGGCACTCCGCCCTTGCTACGGACCCTCTCCCGCTCATGCCCCTCGAGCTTGTTGCCATGATATTCGCAAACTTGGATTTTCGGTCCTTGTGGTAAATACGCACCCCTCCAGCCAACCAGCTATAATGCACTAATTCCAAATCTACTAGTAACTGCCTGAGAGTCTCAAGAAGTTGGAAAAATCTACTCACTACTAGAGATAAGACGATACACTCACTTTGGCGTGTTCAACGTTTCAACCGCTGCGCCAAGCCTGTCCGTCCAGCCCAGCTCCAGAAGTACGCGACATACGCCGACTCCCAAGTGACCCAGCTCGATATAAGAGACTGCCGCCAGTTTGGCTTGGATGCGAACACCTTCAGACGGATCGCTGCTTGCTACCAAAGCCTGAAAGTCCTCAGGCTACAAGCATCCGGGGAAATCGATTTGCAAGCAATCAGTCGCCCCTTAAACTCATGCGTCCCTCGACTGACGAGCTTATACCTCGGGTTCTACACGCCTTTCATGCCGGAATTCGTCCATAAAATCGTCGCCTCGTCGGCCGCAACACTCCAAGAACTGACAATTCTGAATCTCCCAGGAGGAGCCGGTATTGACGGTTTACAGACTGCGAACTGGCCAATTCTACAAACCCTTCGGACAGTACGCCTTGGCAGCTGTCCCCACAATGCATGCCGTCCCCACATTGGAAACGGGTGTATAAACATGGTGAGTCCATTTCATCCACGAGCTCCAACTCATCAAACTCACGGAGAGCAGGGTTCGCTCATGCGCGCGTCTCCGAACGTGGAAGAAGTATGGCTGGAAAACGTCTCATTTCTGGATCTGGATGGAACCGGACCAGACAACCCCTGGCCTCAATTGAAGAGGTTATTTATAGGCGAGGACGTCGAGTGGCACGGGAGCCAGGTCCTGCTGCAGGACATGCCGTTTACGCTCTCTTCGGATATCGAAGAGCTGCATCTCATGTGCCACCACCACATCTTTAACTTCCTGTCCAGGCCTCACACGGAAGATCCCGATGCGTATCCAGTGCCCAAGAACCTGAAACGGTTCACTCTCCGCGAACCTGATATCTATAGCAGCGAGGCGTGGCCGGGCTATCTGCAGAAGTGGGTGCGGCCCGGTCTCGAGTCGGGGTCCCTGAAAGACCTGGGCATAATTTTCCCCAAGCCCCATCCACACTGGCTCAAGAGCGAAGGGATTAAATTCCTTAGCCTCAAGGGCCTCACCATGAGATTCGGCTCAGACCAGTTCGCCATCGACGAGGCCCTCTCGGACCTCCTGGACCGCTTCCCCAACCTCGAGGGCCTGGACATCGCCCAGGAACCCTTCAGCAACGCGGCCCTGGCCCGGGCGATACAGAGGGGTGTCAAGACCATCTACTTCCGCGGCGCGCACTACTCGCGGGCCGACGTGCGAGACTGGGCCCGCGAGAACCCCCAATACAATGCACGAATCGTCGAGAGCGATTACATTCGTGAAATGCCCATGGCTCTGCCTGGTGAGAGATATAGGGACTTCTATTAACAGTTACTTGGAACGTTCCGTAAGCATCATGAGCCTGTTCACTTCGACTGGACACGGTTGTATAACCAACCATATGACCAGATAGGTCATGGAAGGAGGAATAAAGCCCGGCTGGTATTGCTAGAGTTTGTCACTTTAGAGCCATTATCCACATATGTCTTATTTAACTATCAGGGATAACGATAGCAGGCTCTTTGGCAGGGAAAGGGGGGGATACATGGTTCTCTATACCGTTGTTTGCAAATGATACCCTATCAAACTAGGTACTTACTTACTTAATAAACTACTAATGTTCACCACTTTGAAAAGGTGTACCACACATATACGTATCTATCATCCGTTCGTTAAAGCCCCAGCTATGAGCAGACTTTGAACGGACCAAAGCTCTTGAAGTTAGGCCAGTCGAGTCAAATCGGATCGAATCCGATCAAACGAGACATCAACAAGGAAAAATATACCCAATATCACAGACATCCTACACTCACCACGAAGCAAGATACTCCCGTAAGTCATGGAAGAGTATATATAAGATATTATAAAGTGAGAGAAGTGTATATATACACGTACTACTACCTAAGAGGTATGCATGTATGTACGTATGTATGTATGTAGTTGGCTAGCTGGCTAGTTGAGAACAAAAGAAATTCGTGATATCATGAGGCGAAGAACGCCCGCTTGCCATACCTGAGTATGTATGTGTGTGTAGTGTGTACAACGTGTGTCCGTGTGTGTAGGTGGTAGGTAGGTATACATGTAAAATGCAACGCAACGAAACCATTAAGCAAGCAAGTAACCAACCCAGCCGCTGCGACGCCATCCGAGATCCCATCATCTCATCCCCCAACCTAGGTAGCCTTTCTAGAGGAGAGATGGATGACGAGAACAAAAGATAAGAGATCGTTAAAAAAGGGAAGATCGTTAAAAAGGAAAGAGGGACAAAAAGGAAAATGACATAACATGACATGACATGAACGAATGAATGCACAACTTTTGTACTCCCGCGCCGGATCGATTGATCGGCCATGCTGGTGAGACGCCGACAACTTTTCCAACCATTAGACCGCACCGCATCGGGACGCCAGTCCAAGATGAAGACGAAAGATGGAGCGTGGGAGTGAGAGTGAGATCGGAATCCGCCCACCGCCTCACCGCACCGGACTCTCCACATCACCAACGTTCCCCGTGATCAAGCCCTGCAGTTCCCAGGGGCTCAGCGTGCTCCGTCGTCTCGAGGCGGCCTTGCTCGTGCGTCTGCTGCTGCTGCTGGCGCCGCCGGCGCCTCTGCGCTTCACGACCCGGATGCCCTTCTCCATCTTACCCCCTTCCTCTCCGTCCTTCTTCTCCTTATTATTCCCCGTCTCCCGCCCCTCCTCACCCAGGGCGAGCTCATCGACATCTTCCGATCCGTTCGGCGGCCCACGGCGTCTGAGCACCTTCTTAGCCGGGCTGGCATCGCGCCAGTCCCGCTTGACCGGGTCCACGTCTTGTTCGGCTGCTCTGGCGCCCGTCGTCTCGGTTCTGGCTTCGGGGTAGGATCGTTGGGGCTGCTGTGCCCGCTTCGGCGATCCCTCGGCCGTCTCCTGCGAAGAAGATGATATTATCTCCGTCCGTGTCCTCGTCCGCTCCTGTCCGTTTGATTTGGCCAGTCCCTGTCCCTGCCCCTGTGCCTGAGCCTCGACCACTTCCCCACTGACCCGCCGATTCCTCCTGACCGCCTTGAGCTTGGCCCTGACGCGCGCGGCGTCCGCCTCGCGCTCCGAGGCTGCGAGTTTCGCCGCGATGGTAGCCATGTTCAGCGGGCTCTGTTGCACATGGGGCCGCGGCAGGCGGGAGCCGAGCGAAGATGAGGACGGAGCGGCGGGTTGCGCCCGAGCCGGCGAGCGGTTGCGATACTTGCTGTCCGCCAGCGGCGAAGACGCCAATGAGGAATTGGCGGATTTGTCACGCGGCGCGAGTTCTGCTGCCTGCTTATGCTGGCTTGCGGCCGTGGCGGATGTTGCGGTAGACGGGGAAGGGGAGATGGCAGTTGTAGAAGTACCAGCCGTACTATGAGTATCCGTGACCGTGCGTATCGACAGCTTCGGCACCATGCGGTTCGACGTCGGCGAACTCCCGGGCGATTTCTTCGCGCTCAACCGCGTGCTGCGCGTTCGCATCGGTGGCGAGGACGCCTTACCACCTCGATTTTGACCAGTACCAGCATCGAGATTCCGAGCCCGTGGCTCCGAGGGTTGAACCGGCGGCTTCGAGAACAATTTTCGATTCAGCTGTGCCTGGGAAGGCCTCTCGCCCGACTTGCCGAACAGAGGGCTATCATACGAGGCAGTGTAGCTTGGCAGCGCGTCCTCATCATCAGTCTGTGGCGACGTCTTCGGCGTCTGTTTGGGAGACGCCGGCTTGCCCGTGTGTGAGATAGCACCCAGTGCATCCCTCGCTCGGGCGGCGGCGGCGATGGCGAGGTCCGGAGTACTTGCCCGGACAGCGATCGTGAAATCCCCAGAGCCCTTGCGGTACGGCGGACTGTGAGCAGCACCACGGTTTCCAGACGAGTACGAGTCTTTGAGCGGGCTGAGCTGAGGGGGTTCCGGCAGAGGGGAGGAGTCGATCGAGTCGGCCGTCGAGATCTGTAGAATCTGCACGTTCGGCTCCTCGACATCGAGATGATCGACGTCGATGTCGTCCTGAAAGATGCTCGAGTCCGAATCGGAATCATCGCCAAGCTCTTCCGCCTCGTACCTAGGCGCAGGTACCAAGCGAAGCGACTCGACGGGACTCTGTGACCGGAAACGTTGCGGCTGCTGCTCGTCTCGATGCCCATCGTACATAGCGACGTCCTTCTCCTCCTCCTCTTCCTTCACCTCTTCCTCTTCGTCCTCTTCCTGGACGCATGATAGTCTCATGGGCTCGACATTGGCCGTCTCTTCGACGTCACGGACGCGGACGGGACTCAGTCTCAGCCCCATCTGCAGGTCCTCCATATCGACGGACTGGCCGCTCGAGACCATCCGCCTGCGCCAGCCATCCATCATGTGCACGGCGTCCTTCCACCGGGCCTCCATCGTTTCGAGACCGGCCCGCAAACGGCTGATAGCCTCATCACGAACTTCTACCTCCTCTATTGGTACGAAGGAAGGGTTTGTGAGGATGGATCGTAGGTGCTCGACGATGGCCTCGAGCTCGCTCGCCAGCTCCTCGGCCGATTTCTGGGGCGGGCGCATGACGAACTCGTCACGAACCGGGCTTGGGTCCTGACCAGATTCCCTATCACGTTCTAGCCCGCTCATCTCGCGGAGTCCTTCCACGGTGCGGCGTACAAGGGTGAGAAGGCCCTCGTTCTCCTCGCTCAGGGCCTTGGCGAGCTCGGTCAGGAATCCGTTCGTCTCCATGCGGAGGCTGTACCCTTCGTCGGCGGTGGCACCCACGGGCATGCCCATGCTGTGGTCCCCCTCGGCGTCGAACTTGCCGGTGATGTTAATGGTGATGACGTCGCGGTTTCTGCCTCCGCCGCGAACACGACCGGCGTCGGCGGCGGCCTTCTTCAAGTTGTCGATCTGGCGATCGCGCTTCCGCACCTCGTTGGCACAGGCACTGCGCGACTGGGCCACGAGGGACTTCATCTTGGCCACCTCGTCCTTGAGCTTATGGATTCCCTGCTCGGCCGTCTTCAGCTGTATGCGTAGAGCACGCTCGGTGGCGTCGGCAATGTCCAGTCGCCGCTGGGCATCGCTCAGCTTCTCCGTCTGGCGGGCGGAATCGGTGGTCTGTCGTTGGATATCGGCATGCAGGGTACGCAGGGTCGAGGAGAGGGACTCGCGGTGCTCGGCATCGCGCTGTGGAAGAGCAGGTGGTGTCAGCCCTGCCATCCAAGAAAGAAAGAAAGAAAAGGTCACAGTCGTGAGGAGGTCACGTCAGCGTCACGTACATCTCGTCTCAGGATCAGATCGTTCACGACGCTGATGATACGGCCCATGGCGACCGGCAGGCCACCGTCGCTCCCTTCAGGATCGGCAAAGTCGATATTCTGGCCATCGCGTAGTAGACCGCGGGAGAGGAGCTGGTTGTTGATGTACAGCGACGCCGTGCGCAGGTTCTCCGGGTCAATCATTCTTGGCGTTTTGTCTGTTGGCGAGCTCACTCACTCGCTCGCACGAGGATAAATAGTAGCTGTCGTCTGCCGAGATATATACTTAGTACGGGTGTATGTATATGTGCTTCTAGTTCTGTCGTTGGTGGTAGTGATGGCAGTAGTGATGGTAGAGGTTGTAGTAGGTAGTAGTGGTGTTGGTGGTGGTGGTGGTGAATGGTAGAGGTTGTTGTAGTAGGCAGTATAATTGTAGGAGTGGTCGAGCTCGACGTCGGGTGCAAAGCAATATCGCATTCCAGGGGTTCACCTTCCCCCCTTAGCCGAGCTAGCCAGCCAGCCCGCAACTGCCCAAGACGTCAGGGCAATCTGGCGCTGCTGATGGCGTAGTAGGCGACGAGGATACCGTAATGACCAGATTTCGTATACAGCTGCTGAATCGCCAGAGGACAATCCGACATCCCAAACTTCAACTAGAAACTTCATGCAAATGGTGGGCGCCACAGTATAGGTAATGATGTAACCTTGGGTAGGTATTATTATGTAGCATGTTTTTGTCGAACAAGTCAATAAACTGCCATTGGTTGCTATGCGGGGCAGTAAACAAAAACGCACGCCAGTTTGGACAAGTCTAGACAGGGGGCATCCTCCCCCATGATGCCCAATAGGTAGGCCTGTATACCAGGTATAGTGTACACTACTGTATAGACCCTGTGAAGACCCTGTGTAGACCCTGTAAATGCCCTCCAGAGAACGACAGAACGCTCCACAGAACCCCGTACTCTGCATGCGTCTAATGCCACTCCAACTCCACGCTCCACTCACGTGTCGACTCTTCATTGATCAATTCACCCTGCACTCCTGCAAAGACCTGGCTGGTCTACCGTTCAAACCATCTCTGGTCTTCCCGTGACATGGCATCACCGTGGCAATTGCCCGCCGCCCCCAGCCGTGGCCATGCAGCTAGAGGAAGCGCGCACACCGATATATGTACGGGATACGCCTCCTGCGAGCGCAATTCATCACTACAAGAGACACGACAGAGGGAGGACAGAGGGGCACAGAGGCCAAAGGCAGGTAGCCTATAAGACATATCGTGTCATCCGAAGGTCACCTTACTGTACTTTCTGCTGAACTATTCTTCCTAGGCGCTACTGCTGCTGCTATCTTGCAGCCGTTCCTCCTCTGGCGTCTCGAGACCGCCTCGAATGCGCCGATGCGCGTCTATCTTCTCCGCCTCTGTCACCTGCGACGCATCCTTGCGCATGTCAGCCGTGAAATGAGCTACCTGCGGCGAATGTCCGACCGACATGCCCGCTCGGATCTGCAAACTTCTGATTAGCAAAGATGACATCTGTAAAGCGCCCAGTGCAGTGAACGTGAATGACATACCAACGTCTCCAGCGCGCCGTTGGAATTCTCCACGAGGTCGTCGTCGTAAACCATCCTGCCCGGCTCGAACAGGACCACGATGGTGCTGCCACCAAACTTGAAGTACCCCAGCTCCTCGGCCCGCTGCACATGCTCCCCCTCCCGGCGGGTGATGACAGTGCTGCCCACCATCATCGCGCCCACACATATCACCATCACGCGGCCATGCTGCTCCGTGTCGATCGGGCAGATCACTCGCACGTTTTCTCCGTAGACGTCCAGCGCCGATCGGATCGCCATGGGGTTGACCGTGTAGTATTCGCCTTCGATGAGCTTCGGCTTCCCCAGGATTCCGTCCACGGGGATGTGGAACCGGTGGTAGTCCTGGGGGGCGAGCCGGAAGATGCCCAGCGATCCGTTCTCGTATCGCGGTGCATCTTCGGGGTACGCCTCACCGAGGAGACGCTTGATCGAGAACTCCCGACCCTTGATCCAGATCTTGGTCGCCGTGTCAATCGAGTTGAAGACGACGGACCGACAGTCGGCGGGGGACACGATGATGTGAGGGTTGTCTGGTGCCGAACAAGGACGAGCGCCCGGCTTCAACTCGCGGTAGAAGAATTCGTTAAAGTTTCTGAACTCTTCTACCGGACGGAGCACCTCGGACATGTCTAGCTGATGGAACGTGATGAAGGGTTCAATTTGGGATCTGGACGCGGGGTCGTCGTACTTTTTGCCCTGTTTGATGCTCATCCCTTTGAGGAGCTTACGAACTACTTTGTGTCAGCCCAGAATGCAAAAGACAAAAAAAGACAAATGTGAGAAATTCATACTCCGCTTGTTCTCCATATCCTTCGACTTGAGACCCTTGTAGAGAAGACGGATACCTAATCGCACGTAGACGCTCATCTTCTCCTCGTTGATCTGGCCGGTCAGACGATCCTGTACTAGAATATTGGCCGAATTGGCTCCGAGCTTATAACCACCATACGAAATTTTGGTTATCACTTTGGAATACCATTTTCTCTGCGCCTGACTGGCCGTCACGAAACCGCTCATAACGAGCGAGTTGACCTGACGCCAGTCTTGACTGGCACACGTGGCAATATGCGTGACAATATCGGCATCTTTCCGCTTGTTGAGCCGTGGTTGGTGACAGATTGGGCACTCCCGAATCTCTATGACATGCTCCTCCCCACGGTCGACATTGAGGTCATCTTTGCCTAGTGCGTCACCTTCTTCCCCGGGTTTATCAAGATCGGGAACCGTGATTGTAGAGATGCTCGGCTGAGTACGTGGGACATTAGCCTCCTCAATCCCAAGGCTAGAGGAGTCGTCCTCGGAGGGTGTGGCTTGGCCACTGGATTGGCCCGGCACGCCCAGTAGATGCTTGACCTTGTCGACATCGGGGAGCATATTCTTCACCTTCTCGCCGAGGTGCAGCGGCGTGCTCTTTGCTTGAAGTTGGTCTTCCAAACAGATGACAGCCTCGTCCATGGTGAGTTCGGCTTCACCATTCGCGGCCTTGTGAGGAAAGCGATGGAAGAACGAGTCGATGGTTGATTCTCGGAGCGTAGAGCCCAGCGTATCCAGCATCGTAGTTAATTCGAGTTTGCTGATCTCGCCGCTTTCATCCGTGTCGTATTGTTTGAGCATGGCTCGCCAGAACTGTTGTCGCAGGGCCGGGTATGGCATATACTTGGCACGGATAGTGAGAACTGGGTTGTGCCTGGCCTCCCACTTTTCCAGATTCTTCATCTTTAGCGGGAATGTAAACGTGTTAAACCCGCTGCCTTCCATCTCGTTCACCTCTAGCTCACTGTTTGTATTTGTGTTCGTGTTCAAGTTTGGCAACTGTTCAGGTAGTAGCGAGCCCGCACTCGGTCCTGGGGTGGCGATGGGCTTAGACTCACCGCTGCCATCAACTTGTGAGAGTGCCGAAGCCGTACTAGGGCTCTTGGACAACGCCGGCCGTCCTTTGCTCAAACTCTGAGACGAGGCAGACCTTGACAAGCCTAGCCTGGCGAGTCGTGACTTTGGCGTAGGTACGTACTCGGCTGGCTCCTTGAGATCGTAGAGCCCAGTCTCGGGATCAGCCCGCGGGCCCTTCCCCATGATATCTTGCACAGCAAACGATGTTGAGGCGATGAAATCATTTCCGGAGATCTTGTCGCGGTCGATGATGGTAAAAGCGAATGAGTATGTCTGCTCATGGTTCTGCACCTGAAACAACATCTTTTCGTTGAACACGGGGTTCAGGTTGTGACGAATAACCTTGGTCCGATAGGTCTTTCTGCCGAGCGACGCGACGACAAAGGGGTCCATGTCAAACCCGGTCTTGGTGAAGTTCGACTCTGGCGGAAGATCGGTGATGTTGCAGACTTCAAGAAAGATCAGTCCGACGACATCACCGCCGCCGTTGAAGAATTCATAGGGATTTTGTCTCTTCTTGCGTTTCAGCCCCTTTATCCTCAGTCTCCTCTTTCTCTTCTCAATCGCTTCCGGTTTGCTTGGATCCTCCTCTTCAGGCGTTTCATCCTCGTCCAGCAACTCGTCGTCGTCGTCGTCATCGTCTTGGGAGGTGTCAGTAACGTTCTGGCTGAGCAGAATTGTCGCCGTATCCAGCCTGGACGCGGAGGCTGGACCCAGCATTGGCGTCAGAGTGGGGGTGGGATCCCGAGAACTGGTGTCGAGTAAAGACGAAGCAAGAGCTCTTAGCTTCTCCAATGTCTGCGCGTCGGTGGCATCCTTGTTGGTCGAGTCGTAAAGGTTACATTGTAGAAGAACCTCACCCGATACGGTATTGGATTTTTTGTCCTTCTTTTTGTTCTTCAGTGAATACCACCTCGGTTCCTGTTCTGTCTTGCCATTCGCGAATATCTCCTCCAATGCCAAGTCGAATTCGCCGAGGTAATCCTTGCCGAACCGATCCTTGTCCCAGCAATGGCAGTCGAGGAGCAGGTTATCGACACCGCTGATGGGAATGGTGCATATGACGTTCCATTCTGGGTTGAGGGTCTTTTGTACGCAGTGGGTGGTAAATTTGGCTTCACCGCAACTCAATTGAAGGTACTAGTCGCCAGCAACATAGTTAGGGCTCGTCTTGTGAGTGTTGAATTATAGGCATGAGGTGCCATGCGGCTGAGACGACAACTTACAGGATCCGAGGTACCTCGACGATCTTTGGCAGCTAGATCTCTTGCCTGGCAGTAGATGGTCAGCCACCTATTGTCCTCCCCAGAGAGCAAGCGTCGACTGGGTATTGGCGTCCATGATGGCGGTCAGACTAGGTGCTTACACGAAGGACGACAATCTTCAAGACCAAGCCCGTCTCCTTCCCATTCCCGGCTTCTCCCTTTCCTGGCGGCATGGGGCTCGAGGCACGGCTAGTGGATGTCTTTAGGCGCGGTAGGATGCGGACCATAGTGAAAGCCGCCTAGAGTGATACGAGAGCTAGGCGATCCAAGACAGGCAGAGCTATCGCGGCGTGGCGGAAGTCAAGAAGGGAAAGCTGCAACAATTCAGGTCGACTTGGTCAAGGTATCGGGTAGGTATGTAGGGTACTTTAGGTAGTTGGGCGGTTCTGTTTCAGGCTCTGGGCGGTGCTTCAGGTGATGATGTCAAGATAGGGAAAATCATGCCCTTGGGCCGGGATCTGCGTCTAGAGGCGAGCAAGCCTGGCACGAGTTATTAAATAGTTGGCCGTGACATCCAACTGAATCCAATAGGCAAGGAGTAAGTCCGTCCAACCCAGCCAGGTTGACAAAGCTTCAACGCATCTGGCGAAAGGGAATGGGTTCCTGTGTAAAGGAGAGGAAAGGGGATAATTGGCAATTATAGCGTACTAGGTAGACCGAGACCCGTGGTACTGCACAAAACTGGCCGGATCTTGGGCCTTGGCTCTGAATTTTTTTAAGGGGTGTGTACGGAGCACAGTCCTGCACAAGGCCGCTAGAGAGGCTATGCAATGGAATAAATAGAACTGAATAAAACCGAGGTAGACCAGAGACAGTACACATAGACCGGAGACAGGCAAGCGAAGGAGAAGCACGACCGCCACAGACCGGGGGGAAAGAGGTCGACGATAACCTGGAACCGAGCTTCACAATGCACTGTTCGCCCCAAACTCGAGCATCAAGGCGTCGTACGAAAGAGTGGCAGATAGATGGATAGGTATGCCAAAGCGCGACAAGTGCACCGTCAAGTCAATGCAGCAAGATGAAGCTTGTAAAATGCCAACCTGGAGGGGAGCATCGTCACAAGCTGACGAGCTGGAGCCAATAGTGTATACCGATTGTCTAGTGCAGGGAGGTAGGTAGATAGATGTAGGCAGTGTACGTATGTAGGCAGGGTAGGTAATTAGTGTAGGTACCGACTTGGCCCGTCTTGGAGGTGCTTGGAGGAGGCTTGTACGAGATGTGGATGATGAAATTTGGGAGAGGGGGAATAGGGGCTTGGCTGATTCCAATTTCATCGCGATCGGGAATCGGGACTTGGGCGTTTGATAAGGCGCTAATGCAAGATAGGTATAGTCTATCTATGGTGGGCTCTTGGTGTGGGGATTCGAATGACATTTGTGGTAGTATTTCGTGCCCAGTGTAGTTAGTGGCAATCTCTAGCCGCATCGAGCCGGGTCCATTAAGCATTTCCTGTTTTATTACTTCGTACCCTATCTGTCCTACTCCGTATACTTCGAGCCAATGCAGTCGCTGCTGCGTTTTAATGAAACCAACTGCTTCGTGCCTAAGAGGCATAGTCAAGCCGTATTATATCCTATAAATTGAATTGCATTCGGACAGAGACGAAATACGTACACTGCCTTAACTAAGTACATGTACTTAGGTATAGGTAGGTGCCTATTAGGAAGCTATGATAAATTGACGGCTTCCCGAATGAGGAAGTAATGACATGCCCTAAAGACCCCTTGTCGTCTTACAGTACCCAATAGCGAGCATCATCATTGGTTGCTTCGAGTAAGGATCAACACTCAGATGATCTACCTACTGTGTACTAGGTAGGTACTTCGTAGCATTGCAATACAAATAAATAACCACTTCAACCCCAATTTTCATGAGGTAGGACTCACCAACAGTCAAGAGAGACGAATAGGCAGGAAAGTAAGTAATTTTATCTAAGTAGTCCATTAACTTACAACCCATACAACACATTATTTACCCAGGTGATAACTATATCGCTTCCTTCCAGCATCAATGTCTCTTCGCGATCAAGCCTGTCCACCATCCGCCGCACTCACCCGTCTCACTACCAGACCATGATGATGGGAATCAACCAGCCTCTTACTCTACTCTGGTTGCCGAGATATCCGCGAAGACGCTCCCTACTACGTAGCACACGATAGGTTACCTCAGCGTTAGAAGTTGGCACCTACGTAATACGGTAGGTAATCCGCAGCAAAAAGCCGGTCTAATTATAGACGCATAGTGTTTGTACTCTCCAGGCAGTGCAGCCATTGTACAATATAGTGATGGAAGAGTAGGTAGGTATTTATTCCTCTACTTACCACCTGCAAAGTACTTCGTCAGCAAGACTCCAACCCTGTCCTGTGACACCCACCTCGCATTATGCGGGTGCGCATAAGGTATCAGCCCTGCGAATAGCGTCCGAATTTTCCGGTAGCGTGGCTCTCGAGTCGTACGCGATCGTCAGCAGAGGGTATGATCAGAGTTTGGATTGGACAAGTCCCTACCTAGGTTAGGTAAGAATCGGCGAGAGGGCGAACACAATCGGTACTCCTATGACTGGAGCGTCTAGTAACTTGGTTTATTATTCTAGCCTACATACTTACATGTAGGTAGGTAGGTATGTATTCTAACAAACAATGCGAATGGGTACCAATACGCTGAAACTAATAAATATCACTGTCCTATTTATTCTATAAGTGATGACCCCCGTGGGTGACATGGCATACCAAGCAAGCCCACCACCAAAACGCCAGTACCATGCAGAAATAGCCGAGATGCATAGTCCCCTTTTCGCGATGCATGTTAAGCAGCTGCAGTCGCAACAAGGGCCTTGGGGGCATAGCGGGGCACCGTCGTGTTGCTGGACACGCGACGCCAGAGATTGGCCCGCGGGTTGAAGCGCGCCGGGCGGCCCTTGCCAGCCGTCTTATCCTCGTCCTCCTGGCGGATGCGCTCGATCTCTCGTTGTATGTCGGCGAACGTGTCAAAGGGGATGTAGGCGATGCCGTGCTCGATGCAGTACTCCTCCAGACGCAGACCCCGTCGCGCAAAGAGGACGTCGGCTTCCCGTGCCGCGGGGAGGTCCGACACGCCATCGCCGATGAACACGATGAGCGGGATTGTGCCGTCCTCGCACTGCAGCTCAGCCTCGTTGCGTGCCTCCTGCACGGAGAGCGCCTTGTCGTGGCCCAGCTCGTTGTCGTGTCGCCATATCGGCTTCCATTCGGACCCGTCAGCGGCGATCTGAGCATCGTTGGCAATAATCTGTATCTGAGCCGACTGCTCGTCCCCGAGGAACGTATCTAATACCCTCCTCAGGATGGGTTTCAGGCCGGCCGAGATGACGTTGAAGGGTATGTTGTACCTGACGCAGTACCCGTGGAAGCGTTGGAAGTCCGGATCCATCTCGAGCGTCTTCTTCATGATCTCGAAGCCGTCATCGAACGGCACGTGTAGGGACCCCCACATCTCCTCGGACACATCACGAAAGGAGCGCTCGCCCTTTTTTATTTGCTCGTCGAGGATCTCCCTCTGCTCGGCGCCACATCCGTGGTTGTCAAAGAGGACGTGGCCGGTGTCTTGCATGAAAATTGTCCCGTCAAAATCGGAAAAGCATATGATCTTCCTCTTCTTGCTACCGGGCTGATTGGCAAGGTTTGTATGGCTCCTTGCCTCCGAGGAAGGTGGTATTATGGTATCGGTAGACATGATGATGACGGTGGAAGGTGGAGTGTGTCTCGTAGTGATGGAATAGACCAAGGTATGTACTGTGTGTCTATGCTCTATGATTGTTGTATGAATATAAGATGTGCTCAAACTACAGTATTTTTCTTTCTCCTCTGGAGATTGTCAGATGGGTTGCCGTTGACTTATAGGCGAATGGCAACGATGAAGCTGTAACTCAGTACCAGTCCGTATCGCAGGGTCACGATACCATACACAGGACTTCATGACGAAACTCATGCACGTCGTCTTTCGATGCATAGCGCTGGCGCGCAAGTGGGTCGACTCGACTCAAGATGCGTGAGCGTAGGCGTAGTTTAATGACGACGTAAAATATTCTTCAAGTTTCTAGTCTGACGGTTACTGCGGCGGTGGTGGACCGAAATCATTATCGTTCAGATACTCTCAAACTTGGCGCGGAAGCTAAGAGTTGCTAGACGTGGGTCCTCAGGCACCAGAGTTCAAGCTTCGTTCCATCTTCTTGTCAGGAAAAGATGTACACTATCTCTAGTAGCCGCCTAGCTACCAAGACCAGGAACCCAAGGCCCGCTTGCGCGATATTCCCACCTTGGCCACCTCGCCTTGATGATCCGCTCCGGGAATGCCAGGAGCTTCAAGATTCATGGAAGCAAACATCCAAAATTGACCGCGCCATGTAATCATATAGTGTAGGTTAGCCTATCCAGACCCCTCTTCTACCTAGTCTACACACTAAATGCCTACTTATGTAGACTACGATATTCACAATCGTCAGGGCTGGTCAATCCTCCGGCCTCATGGGCTTAAACTGTAATATCGATTTCGATATTCCGTTAGTATAAACACGATAAGATGCAGTGTAGGCGTCCCGCTTTCTAGTAGAAGCGCAATTTCACGTATGCAACACCAATGGGCGTAGGTAGACCCAATAAGACTTACCTGAGTTGCTCAGAGAAACGGGTACGTCCGTTTACATGCTAAAGCACAATGACGAAGGAGCAGGTCTTATCGTGATAGAGCAAGATACGGAAAAGGGCCGAAGCCCTGCAATGACGTCACTGAGCGAAGCCCACGGTATACTACTGACTCTCATCTCAGTTTAAACACGATGACTGTTACACTAACACTAGGTGCTATTATCTACACTAGATAATGCTCGCAATGATGTAACCTCACCTTATTCAGAATACAGCGTACATCGTGCGCCATACCGAGCCTACTATTGGGTAATCTGCACGAGCTCTCTATATACGTGTAAACACAGAGAGGGCCCAGGTAATATCTTGAGGTCATAACTGCACTAAGGAACAAGTGGACAAGGGGCGTTGCTTGCTTCTAAAACTGAAAATTCTCTCACTAACAGCTGCAATTATCAAATACGAACGGGGAAATAACAAGACATTAACCCGCTCTACTCAATTCTTTCTTCGTCTGGAGTCTTCTCGGCGAACCAAGTTGGGGACAGCACTGCGCAGCCTCATAAAACGCTCTAAGGTGTATAGGGTCCTTCGCCATACGACGGCGATGGGTAAGCGCAAAAAGATCAAAGAAAGATAGGAGTCACGTTCAAATGATAGCATCACCATGTCGCCGATGTCAGCGACAGGATTCCCAGCTCATCAGGGGAATTGATCAATGCCGACCCTGATACACGCGACACACGGCCTCAAATCAAGGGAAACGAGCGGATAGATAGATCAATAAATGGCGAACCAAAGGCAGCGGTGGACGTGACAGGTCCCCTGAATATTCTTTGAAGATGCTGCTGGTTAATGTGAGATGGAGAGAGAGAGAGCACGAAAATAGCAATACACCTCGGTAGATGAAGTAGAGGGAAGACCTTTCAGCTCCGCTAATTCTTAGTCTGTTCGAGGCTGCGTTGAAGTGAGAATAGAAAAGCACGCCGTCTCCGACGAATAATATCCGTCATATTAAGGCCTCTGTAGTATGATTGGGGAAGAATACGCAGGCTTGATTCGACGCTATGAAAGAAGAACGGCTGTAGATATGTATACTTCTACCGGCCGCCGAGAAGCTGAAGAACCATTCACAACTCATTGGCTTACATGCACATAGCAGATGAAATGATTGCGGTCGGTTAAAACTTCTCCTTGTCACACATATGAGGATATAACGACAGACTATCGGGTGCCCAGCTTGTGTCAACGTTCTGCTATTGATCGTGTAACGATATAGTGCCACAGCAATGCGGAATCGAATATGGTCGTATTTGGAAGCTATGGTAGCTGGTCACCGACGGCTAATAAAATACAAGCATCTTACCAGAATTTGTTATGAGAAGTGTCGCGAGCGCCTTCTTTTCAAGCAGAACCCAGTAGGGGGCACTGTATTAATTGTATCGAAGAAGGATAACAACGGCTACATCTCTGAACAGGTAGGTAGAAAACATGTATTGTGCTAGTAAAAAAAACATAGCTTGGACCACCAACTCGCCGCTGAAGTAAGCCTGCTACCATGAAACAGTATCTTGTCAGAGATATTCCGTGATCCGATATTCTTAAACCCCCCTCCAAAAAAAATCCGAAAAGAAATTTCAAGAAAACATGAAAGCACAAGGAACATCATATGTGTATGACGAACGAGACTACAACTCCATGACAGCAAAAGCCCCAAAGCCCAGTAACGTCAGAAGAACACCCATCATATCGACACCCACCACCAGCCCACCATCGCCACTTGCCGGCGTGGGAGTTGCACTAGGAGTTGTGCCAGAGACGTTGAGACTAGTCTGCCCGCTCGCGTCCTTGGTGAAGTTCCCCGCCAGGGTAGCATCAGCAACCGCAGGCACCGTGACGTCCCCGTAGGCAGAGCACGTATCGTTGGGAGAGAGCGCGCAATCGGGGGCGATGCATATGGCCTGGAGCTGGGGCCCGGCGGAGGCCGGGACGATGGGCTCGGCGGGCGCGCACCTCTCGTTGAACTTGCCGCCGAGCGTCGCGTTGACGAACTGTGCGTCGGCGTCGCTGAACCCGAAAGAGACGAGCCCTTTCACGGCCTGCTCTATGAAGTAGCCCATCTCGGCCGCGTTGAGGTCCATGTACCTGTGCGAAGGGCGATGTTAATATTGACGGTTGACCATGCGGGCCCGAGGGGTCTTGGAAGTACGGTAGAAGGGTCTACTTACTTGTGTACCTCATACATGGAAGCCTTGCCCACGTATGGAGGAAATGCCGTGGCTCCTAACGTGGAACACCCGAGGAAAGTGCCAAAGTAAGAGTATACATGGGTGAAGAAAACGCTATCAGATCACAATTAGAAAACCCGAGCCGCAATACCACGAACGGGACGGGGGTGAACGGACTATTGGTTAGATTGAGTATTCCCGTTCCCGGGTTTGCTTTGCAGGGCAAGCGGCAGTCCACCGTCGTCCAGGAAGTTTACCGCTTCGCCATGACCCTTGCCGGTGTTCGCAGAGGCTAGGGCGCCATTGAAATACACGCTGAGATCCACGTAGGACCCTTGATACTGCCTTGGGTGCAGGGCTCCCGTGAAGTCGTCGACGGGCACGGTATTATATTCGGAGTATGGACCAAGAAGCGCAGAATGAAGGACCAAGGTCATCAGTAACTGCTGATTAGCTGGCGTAATGTCTCCTATCGTCTTTTGCGTGTAGAAATCGCATGCCGTGACGTTTTCGGGACGATCTGCGGCCGCGGCCGGCTGGGGTTCACATGACAACAATAGTGCTGCGATGAGAGTAGCTAGCCTCATCTCGGGATGCATCGCAATGTGTTAGGAGAAGACAATTCAGATTTTGATATGTTTATGCTTCGACGATGTCGCTGCTCAACCATCTGCACCTTTCTGCAGAGTCTTTCCGGCATTTTATACACCATCATTTAGTCCTACCTAGGAACTTCTGCCATACGGTCGAAGGAGTCCAAGATCCCATTGCGGAAGGCAATTGCGAGATGACATCTCCTAAAAGTCCTGTAACTATTTCTAGCATCGCCATAGGGCTTAAATTATATCATGACTTGGCAATGAGACGGTTCTGCTGACGGAAACTTGATGGAC
Organism: Nemania serpens; assembly: GCA_022578855.1. Classification (NCBI taxonomy): domain Eukaryota; kingdom Fungi; phylum Ascomycota; class Sordariomycetes; order Xylariales; family Xylariaceae; genus Nemania; species Nemania serpens. The sequence goes on along the minus strand of MU396677.1, from coordinate 932,298 downwards.
TTGCAATCAAGGGGCTCAGACACTTAACTTAGTCATCTACCAGTCCCCTAATGGGAATGGTCAGAGCTGCGGGTCGCGTCGCAACTATTCAGCTCGAGGAATCTAACCTATTTGAGCTGATATACCTAGTGTATTGTGATTGATTCCATAGACGACTTATACTGGCCCACACTGACTTCACTATTAACATGATAAGTCTCCTTCGTGGCAGTTGAGAGACATGGCCTTGGGTGCGAGACGGCGGTTTTGCCAACTACATAAGAGCGGCTTTGCCCTCTTTCCTGGTTGAATTCATTTCTTGGACATGAAGATAAACACCAATCTCAATCAAGCCCACGTCAATCATCAACACCCTCCCAGATAGTTCTTCATCTGTTGCTTACAACGTCTCAACGATGGCATCTCCTCTGAAGACCCTCCTCAAGCTGTTCAAGCGCAAGCAGGCACCGCCGCTGGCTTGTCATCTAACACTTGACCAGGACGACAACCACATCCACACAGCGGCGTGCTTTCTTGATGTCCAGCCTCTTGCGCTCGCGGAGCTCTTTCAGTCCCAAGGCTGCAAGGCGTGTCCCCCGGCGCTGCCTACGATTCTGGAAGCGACCCAGAGTCCTAACTTGCAAGTTCTAACTTATGATGTGACCTTTTTCGATCACCTCGGCTGGCGAGATACGCATGGGAACCCCCGGTGGGACGAGCGTCTGAAGCAGTACGTTAAGAAATGGGGCCGTAACTCCCTCTACACCCCGATGGTCGTCGTGAACGGAGTAGCGGACGGCGGGTCCGGTGGCGGCAGCAAAGCCGAGATCGACGGTGTTGTCCAGCGTGCGCGTGAAGCGGCGCATGGAATGGACTGGCACATATATCTTGATGCGAACGACTCGCATGTCAAGATCGACTCGGACAAGCTGGAGATCGCGCGACACGACGTTCTCGTTATTGTTTACGAAGACAAGACCGAGGTTATTAAAGTGGTAAATACTCAATATGTTCATATCTCCTCGTCCCTCTTTGCCACCCACCCACTATTGCTGTATGTGATCTTGTGGCTGATTTGCGAATCTCGTAATAGGGCAAAGGACCAAACAAAGGCAAGAAAGTTACACACAAGAATGTTGTCAAGGAGATCGTCAAGATTGGCGAATGGACGGGCGGGGACATGATTTACGATTTGCCTGTCGCTCGCTCCCAGATGGCTCCGGGCACCGCAGCAGTAGTCATTGTTCAAGAACCTATCAGCGGGCCTATCGTCGCCGTCGCCAAGATTGTCTAGTCTAGTTGGGTAGTTAGCCGAAAGTCACATCTTTATTTTCTGATACAAACATAGTCATAGCCGTGGCTACCACTATCAACCTCGTTGCGTGCAACATATATGAATGTATAGGTACTGACCCATCTTAGCATTTCTCAGGACGACGAGATGTCCATCTGGCCTCGGAGAAGAACTAAATGAACCAAATTCGGGCTCGGTGTGTCGTTGGAACGTTCTTCGTCTACCAACTCCCGCGTCACGCACCAACCAAACGCTTGAAGTCGATGCAACATTCCCGTCTCCGCCTCCAACCCGCTCATCGTCCCAGCGTCTACGCTTCCAATAAGCGATGGGCGATCTAGGCTGTTCGCATGATGAAGACTGCTGTCATCCATGCTAGGGCGCACTCCGTAATCTCTTGTCAGCGCATTTGTGTTAAGCATGCTACGTATCCAATCGCGAATCTCCGGCTCCATGTCAAACACGCACAGTGCGAGACCGATAGGAAACATGTAGACGAAGTTCGTTTCCCAGGCGGTAGAAGCATTGTGATTGCTCTGCCATTCGAAGACTCGACATATCTCCATGGCTGCGTCCCGAACTTGAGTAGTCGATCCAATGCCCCTCAGTGGTTCGAATGAGGGCAATTCTGTTAACTTAGTCGCAGATCCGGGGGTAAACGCAAACTCGACATCTGGCATAGATGCTAGTGCTTGATACGCACATGTCTGGATGATGCACTCTGCGCTGTGTGGTTCAAGTTCGTTGATGAGAGCAAGTAGCCACATGAGCACCGCATTATATAGTGCAATGTCAGCAGCGGCGCCAGGGCGCGAGAACCGAAGCTTATCGGGGCGAGTCCCCGATGAGTCGTTTGGGTGGATGAAAAACTCCATCGACGATTCGCGGATACCAGAATCGGCGCAGACATCCAAGCCGAAGGCGATTTGCCAATGCAATCGCCACACAAAGAGTGACTTCAGATGTACCACGGCGCTGTTGAGAACATTCGATCGGGACGTCGCGATGGCCTCAAAACTGGTATCCACGAAACTCGGTATTGCTTCGTGAGAAAGACGTGTGCCTGTAGTGTTGACATTAATACTGTGGGTGAAATATGTTGAAGATCGGTTGTCTTGTGTCATCTGTTCCAATTTATGGTGGTTCTCGAGGAGTCCAGGCACTGATGCAAGGATATCCAGCAAGTAACTCTGAGATCCTTTGGATTGGGGCACCAGTGCATATGGTTCCGTATGCCACGCAGGGCTGTCGAGGAATACTCGTTTGCGCATGACCAAAGATGCAACGACCTATATTGTGTCCGTCTCAGCACAGGCTTGCCATTGGCTACCACCGAAAAGCGCCTCCTCACCATTGTCGCTCTAGCGGCCTCGAAAGCATCTCGAAATGGCTGATGCTGGAACATCTGTGGGCCACAAGTAGAGAGAATTCGTGTCATGGCCTGCAAATGGAACGTTGCAGCCGATTGGTTTGTTAATGTAGCCTATGATGCTCCGGTCAGTCTATCCCATCGAACTTTCTCACAAAACGGGGTTTCATTACAGTATGCATCAGGAGCAGCAGGATAGGCACAACCAGCTCCCGAAGGTCGCCTCGCCGTCCGTCTCCCAGCTTCTCAACCATGTGACGCAAAGCCTTGCCGTATCTAAGACGCCCTTGTATCTCGGTCTGACGAGACTTTTGCGATTTACCGAAACTGATCTCCGCTAGTGCTTTTACAGAGTCAAAAGCAAGCTGGCCGAGCAGTCCTTGTGCGGATTGGTGCAGCCATGAGGCGCCATAGCCACGCCACACGAAATTGGAAAAGATGTAGGCGAAGCACAAGTCTTCTTGAAAGGCAGCTAGGCTCACTTGCGTAGGCATCGGTGGCGTCTTCGCGTGCACCATGGTCCTCGCCTTCGCCCTGTTGTCTGGCTCCTGGTCCTCTATCGCCATCAGACGGCCTAGTGAGGGTTGCGTAGAGCCTTCACTAAGAGATGACTCCATTGTGAGGTGATGCCACACAGTCTGGCGCTCATATCCGTGGCACGCAAATCCTCCTCTCATGCATCGGCTGCAGACAGGTTTCTCTTCAGTACATTTGACCCGTCGCTGCCTGCAGGTGTTACACCTGTTCTGACTATTAGCTCCTTTATTCATGCCACTTGAGGCTCTTCAGGCTTTCGGGCTTTCAGACTTACCCCTTACTCCGTCCCGGCACTCCAACCATTGTTGTTGGTCACCTTGATTTGCCTTTGATTGCGCGGGTGATAGGCGACGACGACTGTGTTGCTCGCATTCTCCTGACGAATTTGGCTCATGAGCGAACATCTCTCGACCTTTGTTTATATGCGCGCCCGTTCAGCGATCGCGTGGTATGCTTCTGGGAGGTCTCTAGGACTTCGCCGTTGCAGAGATGACTGGCGAGATTACGCTTGCGTTTGGCGAGATGACTTCTCAGGGGCCAGGGCTCAGCTGCAATAACCAAGATACGATGCGCCCTGGGTCTGACTAATCCCCGGATCATGGGGAGCGTGGGGCAAAGCACGAACATCCCAATGTCCTCATTCAACCTATTGTGTCACCCGTATCCATAGATTCTTCCGTAGCAAGAGTTTTTATTATTGCTTGGCTTGCGACGATTCTTGTTGTTCAAATGATTAGAATTTTGTATACAAGTAAGTACAAGTCTTGTTTTTTAACCCACCTAGGTACTGTATGTTGGACAGGCCTGCATCCTAGGGTGTGCCAAACTCCACTCGTTTTACCCAATTTAGGTATAGATTATAGCAGGGGTAAGATGTACTTATAGAGAAGTAAGGTACCTATGTATAATGTTGCAACTATTCTTTATACCTCTTTTAACAGCTAGTTGAACATGTTACTATTATAATATAGAGCAGTTAAAATAGCAGCAAAATAAGCATACCTTAATATGCAGGGCTAGATTTAATAGAGGTATACCCAGAGAGCTCCCTTTAGACGCAGAAACTTAAGGTCTCCTTATCTAATCTATAGTGGGCCCCTCAAGAAAGGGTCTCCTTATCTATTTATACCAGTTATTCAAAATAATAACAACAATAACAATAGCAACAATAACAACAAATAACTACAGCTTTAACTGATTTAATTATGGTTATTGTGGAGCCTGGTCAAGCAAGTCCACATGAGATATCCCAGCTAGTCTTTTCAGTGCTAGTCGCTTATGTGCTACATGATCCGGACTGAGCTGCCCGAGGAGTTGAAAGATGCTGTTCAGTGTACGCCCTGCAACATAACTGGATTAGCATAGAATCTAAAACTTCGGACAAGGAACGGTCTTACCATCGAGCGTGTCAATATCACCAACTATTTTAGGAAAGGCTGCAATCGCCTCGTTTGTTTCAATTGCAAAGAGAGGGGTAAGTCGATAGTCGACTCTGTGGGCTTTGCGGTTTTGCATGCGTGCAATATTGTTGTTCTCGCTGTTATGTCAACTGTTAGTCTCATGGCAAAATCACCCCAAAGTAATGTAACCTACCTAGCAGCAATGTGCGTCTGTATGCCCAGTTTCATAGAATCGAAGCGAGCATCAATTGTATCGAAGCGGAGCTCGTGGCCATCTATCTTCTGCTTAAGGCCTCCCACTTCCTGCTTAAGGCCTCTCACTTCCTGCCTGAGGCCTCTCACTTCCTGCTTGAGGACTGCCACGTCCTGCGTAAGGGAGCCAATCTTCTGATCGAGACGAGCAAGTAAGAGCAAGATTTGCTCGCCCTGGTTGAGCGCAGGTATACCGGTGAACCTCTCAAATTGATCTGCCAGTAGCGCATGGTTGGTCGCCAGCGCCCGATGCTCGTTTGCCATGATGTGGAAATCAGGCTGAGGTTGTACAACTTGGTGTGGGCTCTCCATAATGATAGGTGCTAAGCTAACTCAGACGAAGAGCAGATAAGAATGGGCTATATATCAACGGCAAGAAAATGGAATTCTCGTGGTGTGGTGGGAAAATAGCTAGCAGAGAGAGTTGATCAGGGAAACTTGTGTTTACGTGTTTAAAAGTTTAAACATGCTCTTAGTGTGCTAAGAGGGTCCTTAAGTACCTAGCTACCATGTTACCTAGGCAACACCCAGTTGTACAAGTAGTAGGTAAGAGGTACTTATTAGGTACTACCTACCTGAAATTTAGTGAGTGGATCTAGGAACTTTGTATAGTGGGTCATATAGGCTGCAGGACCTATTATTTAACCTCCTTACTAGTGTTATTATTCTAGCGCTTGTAGTTCTTATGACGCACCTTCATACTGTTTTGCGATATTGTCGAACATTTGCTACGGTATACACGTGTACCTTCTCCCGCTGTACTAGGATCCCTTGTGTTTATATTAGTAAAACCCTATTAGGGAAAACCTGTTAGCAACTTAAACGAGTACTGGTAAGCTGCCTGCTTATGTTCTGCAGTCCATGCATACAAAAGTAGTTGTTTAATCGAATATTCCGTTTCGTATGCGTACGTGCTAACCCCAGGTCCCTTATTCTGCGGTATTTCAGTGCCGGCAAAAATACTGCGCTATTTTCATCGTGTTAGTCGATTGCGCGTACAAGTGTTGGAATAAGTTATATTCGTCCCCTAAGGTCGGACTGCGGCTTCTTATCGACTATACCATAGCCGGAACCCATCTACGCCTTTCCATAGTATGTGTGGTAAATCGTGCATACAAATTGTATGGGGAAAGACCCACTTGTACTAACAGTAGGTGCCAAGACTTGTAGTTGAAGGAGGGAAGTTGCTACAGTTGTTTGACTGACTTGGTTAGCTGACTTGGTTCAACCGAGATGATCACGGATGATCTTTGATACAACGACCAGGTCGGGCACTCCCTAATCGGTAGAGCGCCCCTTGTTACCATTATCGTGCTGGTGGGCGTTCTATTCCATAGACCCGGCGGTTGTCTATCGGACGCCTCGTGCCTCCTGTTTAGGAACATCACGTCGAAACACCCAGCGCTGGTCAATTATACAGGTCATCGCGTTTCATTCCCGCATTTCCAGAGCTACGATCCATCTGTCACGGGCAGAAGGTATAATGACTACTAATTAGCTGATACCCATGTTCTAGGCTCTCTAGTTTTCGAGCAGCACAATAGTACCGATCTACTATCTACCCAGGCAGACGACGCTGGGAACATCTTCTGCGGAACAACCATGACGATGCTGCTTTTAGATGAGTGAAGACAACGCAGTCTATTGGATCCCAAGTCTATTAGAGGCGAAGCAAAGCCACATCGGCTCAAAGGTTCCGAGGAGCGACCATCTCCTCAGGCGCGTTTACTCTCAGCACCGGAAGCGTCGCCGTCCCGTCGCTCGTCGCCGAACTCTTCCTCTCGGGTCTCGGCGTCTGGGCCTCGGGGGATTCGCTCCGGTCCTCTCCGTACTCCGTTGCCGAATCCGAGTCATCAGAGTCGGCGCCCTCGAAGAAGGCCACGAGCTTGTCCTTATCTAGCCTCGGCGGGTACCACGCGGAGATGTTCCCGTTCTCTCTCAGCAAAGCGAACTCGATAGCGGAGTCCTGCAAGTCGTCGTGCCTCGAGAGGACACAGTTCCGGAGGCCCTCGACGATATCTTCCCATTGATCGACACCCGGGCCGCCAGGACGGAATCGCACGTAGACATGGTATGCGTGGACGAGTCTGGTCGGGCCAGTGTCATATAGGAGGGGATGCGGCAGGCGCAGCTCATATTGCGAATCAACGGTGAGTAACGAGCATGAGCAATGGACGTCGAGTTTCTTGGGGGGCGACCACATGCGCAGGAAGTCAGATATCTCCTCTGCCAGTCCCGGAGGGGCCCTCCCTTGACTTAGGTAATATATTCTTCTGTCTTCGATGGTGGAGGCTGAGAGAGAGGAGGGCGATGGGGAGGAAAAGGGCGAGAGAAACCCATATGATGGGTAGGGGGTTCGCACATATGGTGTGCTCGCTCCCGCGCGAGGCAGAGGCTGAAGCGGCGGCGGTCTTTCAAACCTGACTCGCTGCATGGTGAGGTCTTCCGGCTAAGCGGATAGGTATTGACGAAGAAACGAATGAAAGTTCGGCGATGGGTGTATGACTAGGGACGATAGGTGGCAGAGAACATGGCACGAGGTACAGAGGTCGACGGGGAGGTTTATAACCGACGGCTTGGTAATGTACGTAGGTAGGTATGTAAATGCGAAGGTATCACAAAATATCAAAATATACATCAAAGGGAAGCTCGGCTCTTCCCAACTGCTGGTTGCTCTGCGAGTATCTCTCAACTTACACGGTGCCAAATAAACAGCTAGCAGTCACGCGACGGCGTTGGTTGCGCATCACTGCCATATCCAGCCGACGTCCTTGCGAGAAGGCCAATGAACCAGACAATAAACACCACGTTTTCTAAGAAAAGGCTGAGGGATGTCAAAGAAGGACCTTTACCACCGGATACGTCATACAGGCTTCAGCTTCCGGTGCCGTGGGCCGTCAACAACGACTTACCCCTAGATAGGTCGCATGCAAGGACAAAGGGCAAAGTATTGACTTGTCCGTGCAATGACTAGCTCGCGATTCTGTTGCAGCCTCTGAACGATATCGTTACCTACACCACCTAGGTATTCGTTTTATCATATGTTACTTATCAACCAGAAAAAAAGGGGGAGGGCAAAGGAGGCGAGGGCAGGCGGTGAGAGGGATTAATGTTCGATATTGATACGTTTGCGATAGATGAACAGAAAAGGTGATTAGTAAGTACCTAATGTATAGCTGAGAACACCGATATATGACTTGGATGATGGCGTTCGTATCTCTTATGTAGGGCAATGCTGAAGTCGAGATGGATTTAATACGAGGTACAATGTAAGCAGGTAGGTATACGAAGTACCTAAGCTACTTACTTACTTGAAGGCCAGGGATATTCAACAGCGGCTATAGCAGTGGAGCCGGCGCTACGATGCCCGCCAGGTACCCGGATCCTAGCAGACCAGTCGCGTGTTTGGCGTGCTTTAGCGCCCAGGGTCTCAGCGACAGAGCCGCTTCAGCCAGTCGTTCAGGTCCCATAGCCAGCGTCTACGACAGAGACCCACATATACCACGGGCAATCCAGCTAACACGGCAACTTACAGCAACGTACCTGGCTGAGAGAGCCTCACAGGCCTTTCAACCCTCAACCCCTCTCATCTATCAAACCCTTTCTTGTTTGTCACGACTAGCGGGCCACAAAGGGCCATTCCTTTGGCCTCCGCCGCCCTTTTGTGCCATCTATGAGCTATGAGTTCCCTTGGCCCTTGTTTCCAGCCAAAATAGCCTGGCGCTTGTTAGTGTCGATCCTGGCCATAGCTATACCCCATGGCTAACATGGCCTGTGTTGGCTGACCTTTTGACGAGACAGAGAAGACCCGTCTCATTGTCTTCGAGATTCAAATACCTACGAGGCCCGCCTGTGAAGCCTCTCCCTTCGTTTCATCCATCCTATTCAAGTGCTTTCCCGTCCTCTTCCTCGTTGTTTTCTTAACCGTCTCTTTAGATCTCCTCGTACAATTCCAATCATTCATTTCTCTCTCTCTGTTCCACCGGCTGGCCCCTTTGACACTGGTTGTCGCTGTTCATTCCATAGAATTGTATGCGACGGGTAACCGATACGCATCCGTGATTCAATACTTCAATACGTTGTTGTTTTCTTCCTCTCTCGGGTATTTATCATTCGTTAGATCCGGCACATCTCTGCCTACGCCAACAATAATTCGATCAACTCACCTATTACCTATTACCCTACATACCATCACCGCTACCACCACCCTCAACAAATAGCAAAAACAACAACAACAAGACGAGAAGAGGAAACAATACCACCCACCATGCAACTCAAAGCACTCGCCACCAAATACGGCAAGGGCGCCGTGACCAAGCCCCTCTACATCTACGAGACCTGGCTCCGCCTCGTCGGCCGCGCCCTGCAGCTCATCTTCGCCCTCGTCGTGGTAGGCCTGTACGGCTCGCGTGTGAGCTCGGACCACAGCCACGGCAGGCCGCAGGCCGCGCAGTGGGTCTACGCCCTCTTCGTGGCCTCCCTGAGCGCCGTCACGGCCGTCGTCTTCGCCGTCCCGCAGCCCTTCGTCAGGACGGCCCGCCTCTTCGCCTGGGACTTCGCCCTCTTCGTCCTCTGGATCGCCGCCTTCGGCGTCTTCGCCGTCCTCTTCCTGCGCATGCCCGACGACGACGCCCACAAGTGGTACGAGAACGTGCGCGCGAGCACCATGCGCCACGCCGTCTGGGTCGACCTCGTCAACGCCATCTTCTGGCTCCTCACCGGCGCCTACGGCTGCTTCCGCACCTTCGTCTCCCGCAAGGTCGACGAGAAGATCGAGGGCAAGCTCGAGCAGATCGAGAGCAAGGTCTCGGACCGCTTCGGCGACTCCGAGCTCGCCTCCAAGCTGGGCGCCGCCTCGCACGTCGCGTCAAAGGTCATGCCCCACGTCCCCCAGAAGCTCGCTCCTCGGTTCGCTCCCAAGCTGGCCAAGTTCACAGAGTCAGTGTAGAACACGGCTTTTCTTTTACCTAAAGTATTTTGAAACACGGAAGGAGGGGGCGGATAACTGGAAAGATGGAGGGCAGCATTGGGTGGATTTAATGAGGGCTTATTCTGTAAACAAATACCATCTCTTTATTCTGGGGTTCTCGTTAAGTGGAATTGGGAAACCATTCATTGGGGGGGCGTTTCGGCGACGGGTATTGCATATCAACCAACCGGTTGTAGGACTTCCTCGCATTGAAAAGGAGGTCTTGGGCGATCGATATTAGCACCTTGCGTGCTCCCTCGGCGCAATGGGCGGGGGTTTTTTTTGTCCTTGGTAAACAGGCAGGCGTCTATACAAGATGAGTTTAATGAAACCATTATCAAGCCGCGTTGATTAGGTCTTCCGCTCGTGATAGATAAAAAACAAAACAAGTGCCAGAAGCGTCGTTCCCAAGCTTCCATTGCCGCTATTCGTGCATGTTGTACTTAGATAAAACCCCGAACGTATCAATAGGACAAGGTCATCCCAAAGAGACTCGCTTAGTAGTGCCCCAACCAAGTGCCCGTCTATTCTTGATTTCCAACCGCGGCTCCAATGTACCGGGCGGCTCATATATTCATCATCAATCATCCTTTCACGAAGGAGTCGTGTCAACCTCTCAATCAGACGCCAGCAATCTATGCACACAACAACCTCGAAATGCCCCATGACCAGATGGCCGACAGCTCATGCCTCACGCCTCACACACCTCACGAATTACAATCTCACGCCTCCTGCCATCGCAGCAGCTCCCCGGCCTCGAGCACGCCGATGATCTCCCCCCTATCATCGACAACGGCGAGGATCGAGTCCTCCCCACACGCCGCCTCGCCATAATCCGGCGCCATGAGCGGGTCGCGGATCCAGCGCGCGGCCTGCGCCACGCGCGTGTCGGCGCCGATACTGATCCATTCGCTCCGGGGGACCAGTAGATCGCCCAGATCGCTCAGTCCCCTGCCCATGAGCGCCGTGTCAAGCCGCCGTATGCGAACGGGGCACGCCAGCGCGTCTCCCACGCCCACCCATCCGCTCGGTGACTGGTAGCCCGCCTTCAGGACGTCCACGCCGCAGAGGCCTCGCGTCTCCTCTTGCATCGCGAAGACGTCCGCCATCGGCACCGCAAGCTCACGCATTGTGGCCGGCCTGCGGAGGGCGGCCCCGATGGCACCGCCCGGGTGGTTCCGCGCGAACACGGACGACACGCTCGCGTGCAGCTCTTGCGACACGACGACGGCGAGAGCGTCGCCCAGCGCGAGCGCGACGGTCGTGGAGGTCGTGGGCGCCGAGATGCCGAAGGAGAGGGTCTCAGACTCGTGGATGGGCGCCGGCAGGAGGATCGCGCCAGGGCGTCGGCGGATGAGCTCACAGTTGGCGGGCTGCGAGTGCGCCGTGAGCACGATGGTGGGCAGTTCCGGGTCGACGTGGGGGAGCAGGGCGAGGAGCTCCGAGGTCTTTCCGGAGAAGGTGATGAAGAGTAGGACGTCGTGCTTCCCCACCTTGCCCAGGTCACCGTGCAGCGCCTCCGTGGGGTGGAGGAAGGTCGAGTGCAGGCCGAGGCTGTTGAACGTGGCGACAAGCTTCTTCCCAATATGGCCCGACTTGCCGACGCCCGTGACGACGAGCTTGCCCTTCTCGCCGCATTGTCGGACGATGGCGTCCACCGCGGCGTTGAAGCCCTCGGCGGCCGTCGCGTCGGTCTTGTACAGCTGCGTCAAGCTCCTCAGGGCAGTCGCCTCGGTATTGAGGACGTGGATGGCGCCCGCGACTCGCCGTCGCGCGGCCGAGCTTACCTCTTCGACATTGGTGGGCGTTCCCGCGCTATCCAAACAGAGATGTTCGATGGGCGTGCTGGATCCGGCTTCGGTGGGCGTCAGGGGCGAGGGGGGCGATGGCGGGGGGACGGAGGGGCGAGGGGCCAATCCTAACAGAAAAACCTCGCTATTGTGGACAGGGTGGTGTTCGACCATGATAGGTGAGGAAAGCTACGTGTTTTGTAGATCTAGCCGTGTACGCGACGGCCGTCAGAGTGAGGACGAGGGAGAGCTGGCTCGGTAACGACCGTGGTACGGAGGGGCAGTCCTGTAAACGCAATGGCAAGGCTCATGGCATTTCGGTCCTGGATCAGACTGCTCGAACGGCCCAAGCTGATTTGTCGACGATTGAAATAAAATCAATGACGGGAGAGAGTCCCCGAATGATCGGTGCCCGCTACGTCGCTTCTTACGCGAGGGATCTGCCTGAGGTTGGACGGACGGCGCAGACACGAGTCCGAGAACAGCGACGCTGGATTAATAATACGCTCAGCAGTTGTCTTGTCCCTAAGGAGATTAAGTTAGATAAGAGGGGTCCGAGGAGATGGGGCGAGATGCCTAGCCCATATATAAGGTAGAGTTACATAACCTAGCTGCCTTTCTCTCACTTGGGTAGGTAGTTTTGGTTTTACGACCTATCTCTCTCACAAGCCGGAGCTTCCTGATAAGCGCCGCCCTGCTAGCGGAAATCGTGTTTAGACATCTGCGCTAGATGGCAAGCCCCAAGGGCCGATTATCTGATGAATCATTGCCAAATGCGGCTGGCTATGGCTTTGTGGACAATGGTGGGTGGGTGGCGGGCGTGGAAGAGCCGAAGGGTCCATGGCATTGGCCCGCCGCGGATGCGGAATACATAATACATAGCATGAATGAGATGACGCTTATAAGTGCGTGCCTTGCGTGCTACGGTGCTATACCATTATACCATGGCTAAGGTGCCCACGCCAGGGCGGTGGATGGGATGGCCTTCGAATGACATGGGACGAACGAGGTCGTGCTCGGATGGATTGGATGTCATTGGAATATGCCGGAACTACCGGCTTGGTCGTCGACCATTGATGGGTCAAGGTGAAGTATGTATTATTCTGTACCTATTGTTCCCGAGGCATCCAGTCAGTCCTGTGATAAAGGGGTCATGTAGGTTGCCATGCACGTAGACCGATGGGTGGTGTTGTACTATGCACCACACTATGCACACTATGCTGGACTGGACCGTAGCCTATCGTACCGTAGCGCGCCAACCCGGTTTTTTAAGAGGGTGTTCGCTAGACTGACTAATACTGGTTATAGTGCTAGCCCTCCCAAAGCTACCATTATCTAATTGCATTTGTATAGGCAATAGTAGATAGTTTTACTAAGATTAAATTATATAAGCAGTTACATATATTTTAAGATAATTAAAGAAGCTACGACCAAAAAGATGTTAAGCAAAAAATGATTTTTATTTAGTTACATAATTAGGGGCAGAAATAATAGCTGTTATTTGGACCTACAAGCTACTGCTAACTAGAATAACACCTTATAGGCCTATTATGCCACCATAATAAGATCTCCAAAATAAATAATTTACTAAGGGTTAACTTAATATATAATTATTAGTTTATTTAACACTTTCTCTAAAAACCGGGTTGGCGTGCTACGGTAGTCTGTATGTCGTAGTCTGTATGCCGTGGTTTGTATCATGTATGTAGGATGATGTGCATACAGACGGGCCATATCTTGGATCGGTTAGCGAATCGCGTCAAACACACGTCTCCCACCCGAACTGAATCAGCAGCTGCAGTCATCATCTTCTCTTTTCTCGATGGCTAGCTAGCCTGTATCCGTTGCGGGTACTACGCTACACCGCGAAGTTGAGCGCTCTGTGAGGATTAATAATATAGCAGCAGCCGAGATTCGCGACAGGTATTGAGACGGGGGTCTGCGGAGATGCATCGAAGAGAATGGTGTTTCATCTACTGCATCTGCATATTACACTATGCTCGATTCTCAGATGCAGCGGTTTCGTACCTAACTAACCTACTTTGCCTTAGGTTAAACAAATTTAGAAGTCGTGCTAACCCAGTTAATATCTAGTGTAATCGATGTTGTAGACGATATGGAGCAAAAGGACCCTAGTGTGCAGCAATTCCGAACGAGAATCTCACCCCTCCTAAATACCCATTTTATACTAGGTAACTACTTTGCTAATCGAACCACAACCAAACCACAGAAAACACTTATAAAAGAAGGAATAACGAAATAAAAAATAAGAAATAAAAGGTAATGTAATCTTTACTACATATTTTTTATGGATTTAAAACTATTTTGTATTAAACCCTTAGCTACATCTATGTTAAGCACCTGTCTCACGAAGATAATATTGTATGTGTGAAATCTTGATTGAGACCCACTCCAAGTGCTGCGGCGGGGTCCTTATCATACACTGCCTGCCCGCTGCCTAAGTCAATTGATCGGTGCATGTATGGTGTATCCCTTAAGTTCTTGCCTCAAGCTGATAGATACCATCATGGTCCATTACAAGTTGCCGGCTACATATCTACACAAGCTTAGGTACATCTGGATATGTACCTAGGTTTAAAGACAGACGGCAAGCAGAACGACGAAAATAAGTGCATACATGCTAGTAGGTATAGTAAGTTACCCACCCTCTTATACTTACACGACAAAGGAGCTGCCGCGCAACTTGAAGTACCTTAACCACTCAAATATATATAGGTAGTACCTGCATGTGGCTCTGTTATGTTTCCCAGTCTCGAATAATGCTACAACCTCGAAAGTCTTATACGGTCCCGCTTCCGCTTCCGAATGCGTCAATTTGATTCCAACATGTACCTAACTAGTGTAGGTTAGAAGAGTACGAAGTAGCTCGGTCACTAAGATAGGATGATCGGTGGTTAAGTCTACCGACCTCACCGCCCCTATCTAGCTGTTCCGGTTAGCGCCGCCGGGCAGAAACTCATCCGCGCACCGCTGACTTGGCGAAGCCTCTCATCGGCCTACAAAACTGCCCGTGAGAACACCATTGGGCATGGAGTTTCGGCGTTGCTTAGGTTAGCAGACGCGAGGCTTCGGACAAATTCCTCTTGCTGTCCACTATTACTGTTGCGAAAGCCTCGTATCCAAGCAATTCGCCTTTGGCATTTATCATTAGGTACGTACGTACGCTATCAACCAACATAAACGCCCGAAGCCGAAGCCGAAGAGATTAAACGCACTTCGTAGCATACCTTGAGATGCTTTAGACAACGACACACTGGATGCCCCTTCTGTTTGAACGATTGCAAAAGATCTCAATCTCTCTCTGAACCCAAACCAACCCAACAATGCTACCCTAACGCCTTGGCCTCCCGTATAACTACTCTATGAATTCTAAATTGCTCGTTGTTTAATATGCACTTGCATCGGCGGCTTTACCCACAGTGCCAAGATCTTCTGGTCATGCCAATTCTGGGAGCTCTCGTCGAGCGTCAGGTCGAAGTTCCATAGAACTTTAGCCAGGATGGATCGCATTTCGTCTGTCAATAATCGTCAGTCAGTGTCATCCGTCCATAACTTTGGTGATAAATAGAGGACTCGTCAAACAGCCAGTAAAACCAGATAGGATATGGAATTCAGTAGAACGGCTGGAGAAGAAGGAGATCACTTACGCATGGCCAAGTTTTGGCCAATACAGTCCCGTCGGCCCACACTGAATGGCTTGTGGATCTCTCGTCTATCGTTGAAGAAAGGCGACTCGGGATCCGTTGTCGATTCTGGAAGCCATCGCTCCGGGATATACTCCCTTGGCCGATGGTAGTTCCACTCGGAGCGGAAGGCTGCGAGCTGGGGCACGCTAACTTGCGTCTATATGCCAAATTAGCATCAACTGCACAGGCGAATTCAAGACGTATCGGCACCGACCTTTCCGGGAATCGTGACGCCTGCAATTTGGACAGGCGGTCCATCGGGCACAATACGTAGCATGCCTAGAGGAAGAGGGGGGAATATCCGGAGCCCTTCTTGGAGACAAGCCATCATATAGGGAAGATTCGCTCGAGCGTCGTCGAACGTGATTTCTTCGTCGGACTTGAAGGCCTGTCGGACTTCCTCCGTCACCTTCTTCAGAGCATGAGGCGTCTTCAATAGCCAATAAGTGACGCCGCTCAACAGCGTTGCCGTGGTCTCCGACCCAGCAAGCATGATCAGATCTGCGTTACTCGCGAGCTCGTCGTCCTTCATTTCATGAGCTTCTCCCCGAGATCGCAGCATGAAATCCATGAAGTCGCCGCGGTCGGGTTGCTTCTTATGATAGATACGATCCATGGCCATCTTCGACGCGAAGGCGTAGTGCTTCTTCTCGGCATTCCGGATCTGTGGCCCTGCCAGGAACTGCATGGCCGTACCTACTAGTGGGAACATGCTGCCGAAGGCCATGAGGGGTAACAGCTTAATGATGTTGCCAATGTTGTCAAGCCACGCGTTGCTTTTCCCCTCCGCCAGTCCCTGCAATGGAGTCCCGTAGGCAAGATCGGCGATCAGATCGAAAGTGGTGAAGTTGTACCATCGTACCAAGTTGACTGGCTCGCCGGTCTCTGACAGTTCCCGCAGTCTCTTCACGAGCAAGTCGATGTAGACGCGCATAAGAGGCTCCTGCAGCCGCAAGGCCTTGTCGGAGAAGGCCGGCAACATGGCCCGTCGATATCGAAAGTGGTCCTTTGAGCTGGAGAAGACGATCTTCTTCGTGTCCAGCTTGAGGCCGGGGAAGTGCTTTGGAAACTCGGCATGGCCATGGCCGTAGATATCTTTCCAGGCTTCGGGACGAATGAAAGCGACTTCGTCGGCGTTGACTCGCACCACCTCGCCGTACTTCTCGTGGAATTCCGCATACTTGAACTCAAGGACACCGCGCATCTTGTATATCGATCTGAACCCATTGATTGCGATCCATAGCGGCGGTCCCGGGATATGGCGGAGCGGGTGGAAGTAGAGGTTGTATATCGCAACGGCGCAGAGGCGTATAAAGGCGAGGACGGCGAGAGTAAGCGCCACGCGACCGACACCCTGCCACGATGTGAGGTTGAGGTCGCCGAGTATGGTGGTGAGAGGTCTCGAGAGGTCGGCCATCTCGAAATGATACCTGCCGCAGCACAGGACAATGGAGGAACAAGACTTGATGGCCTCACACACACATGCTTGCGTTGAAACGGTTGTACAGTAACCACCTATATATACCGGTCTACCACTTATTGGGACCCTATTGGTAGGAGCAAGCAGTGGTAGGGCTTACCCCTCAGGCATGACAAATTTCCTGCTTGGTGCCGGTGGCCCTGCTGTCACATTATACGCATGCATCAGGATTATGCGCATGTCTATGTAGGCAGGTACAGGTCATCATACTCATCATCTTAATCTTTCGAGTATCAAATCGCCAAGTGAGCTGATGATTATGCAGTGACTCCAGTGCACAGATTCTGATCCCGACTAGCTGTACGGGCACTAGAGTAGGTCGGGTACTGGCAGGCAGCGGACCGAAGCGGCGCTTGGAGATCTCCCGGAATTTGGAGGATTATACGGTGCCATTTACTCCCTATATATGCCAACATAATATCGACCTACCTTCACTTACCTAAGTAGGTAGAGAGGTACCAATTCTTAATAGGAACATCAAGATATATTCAATTCCTTTACACTGTTGCCGGACGGCAATGCACAGCTGACAAGGAGTGCAGTAAACATATGTACTTACACCTACCGACGAATATATAACATAGTAACTAACTCTAAATATAAATATTACTTCCTCCTTTCGTGCACTCATCATCGAACTCCTTACTTTATCACCCAGCCACAGCACTCACCAAGCGATGGGCACTACAGGCGTTCACGATTGCGTGCCCGCTGGATATCAATGTAACACAAAACTATCGAAAAACTCAGCCGACAATACATATACGATCAGCACAGGTAGATACGGACACGATCGTGACATCTGTAATACGCCAAGGTCCACGGGTGCAGGTAGGCACCTACCAATCTAATCAAATAGCTGTATGCAATTATAGGTGGAATAAGTAATCGTTCGAGGCTTAATTGGTCCATATAGGTAGTGGGCGAGGGTATCATTTGTTACTACTCACAACCATTCCACTTCTTTTCCCGTTCTAGAAACTCCCGTGCCATGCCCTGCGAATCACCCTCCCTGCATGGCGTTCGTCTGCTTAACATGTAGGTAGGACTACCTACATCCTTTGTGCCCTATCGACCGGTGGAACCATACGCCACGTTGCTGCCGTGGGCAGGTAGCAGGTATTGGCGCTTCATCATATGTGGAATCCCACGAAAAACGGGTGCCTCTATTCCAGATAAATTTCCCTCGACGAGACGGGCGAGGTCAAAAGGGAATGGCAGGGAAAAGGGTATGAGGTAATGTTTGTCTGATGCAAATCACCAAGTTGTCTTAGATTCCCAAATCATAGAGCCCTTCGACGTTATCGCCATCCACCTCGCTCTATCTGGACAGCTTCGCGACTAAATGCCGTCCCTCGTCATCGCCCCTCCCGACGCCTTATAGGAGTCTCTGCTTTATGCCATGGCCAGTCATTCCATGGAAGATAAGTTAAATCGACGCTGTCCTCGTAATCCCAGTGTGCCTGCGCCAAGGTCTGAATGTGATATCTTTCGTCATCCTGTTCGCTGACCTGTTCCCATCCCATTCGCTTATAGGCAAAGCTGTTGAAAACAGACTTGCGCCTCGTTCCAATCCAATACGGTGCACTGGAGCAGCTTCTCTTCTGTACAGTCATCCTGGCGCTTCGCCATGTTCTCTATCGGCTTTCCTGCGCAGAGGTGGCCGAAGCAGACTGACCTGTCTTGCCCCGTAGATCTGACACATGCGTCAATGGCGTCCTTGTTGCAGCCGAGGTCCCGGATCATGATGGCGGATTTGGTAGGGCTTCCATTATCTCTAATCACTAGAGTAGTGGCAGGAGAAGCGCCCAAGGTCACGGCCATGGCGGCCTGTAAGCAGGCGGAGACTCTCATGATAATGAAGCGTTCGAGTACGAGCAGTATTAGACCTGTGAAGAAGAGCCCGGGAGCTAAATAAGGGGAAAGGTAATGAAGCGGTATTAGTTAACCAGATGTTCTTAGATATTCTCGAGATTTTCGGTTCATGATCTACGGCGAATCATGATCTGCTAGCCCCCGTTATATACAGTACCACAGCAACTCTATTCCTGGTTTGTCTCACATTGCCTAATATTTGATGGGGGAAAACAAGGACTGGTGCAGCGTATCTCAAGAGTCGATCTGAAACGGCCGCAACGTGAAATGCCAAGATGATGCGACGTTTTGCGGGGTCCCCCTGGGAGCTCTTCAAACTGACTTGTTTGAGACTACTTTGTATCTCGCACCCCGATCTTAATGATCTACCTACGATCCTCGGGCGATCATTCAAACTTGTTTATTATAGCATTGTCTGTTAAACCCCCAGCATCTTGCCCTGTTATGCGATGTAAACTAACTCGATCACTTGGCAGTCGTGCATACCTACTCCTACTCTCTATTCGCCGAGTCTCCTCTGACCCATCATCCCTGTCCATCTCAAAAATTTACATAGCAGCTGTCTCCTTTGAGGTCCATGAATGAATAGTAGGTGTCCCGATTCTGCTTCTACATTCCACCCTGCCTGATCCAACTTTGTCATCTTGAATAGAGTTCTACATGCCGGAAGACGGGCTATTCAGGGTGGAGCACGTGAGAGCATCTTATTCTTTAGTCCCCAATTTATCGACAACGACACAGGTCAGGTACCATCGTCTTACAAAAACTGTATACGTATGTGATGTTTATTCCAGGCTAGAGCCTATATCTGCAACAGTATCCCCAGCAACAGCATCGTAGTGTTGAACAAGGAAGGGAATGCATAAGGTAAGGAAGTACCAGACAGAAGCCCATGGTTGCTTGCGCAATATGTGCCTAACAGCTACAGCATCTAACCCGTGATGACCTAGATGTAATGGAGCTCGTCGGTCAACTCTGAACATTTGCCCCAGGCGCATCTTCCCTCTTGAAAGCTACTTATATAGACAAAGTCTTAGTCGAGTTATGTTCTACCTATCTATAAAACTAATCCTCAACATTGTTACAAAGGGTAGTTGAAGACAGAATGAAAGCCCGCCTTAGTTTCCCGAGCTTTGATTGGACAAGACCTCCAGAGGCACTAACTCGACATCGATTCTCCACTTTTAGCGCACATCCCAATGTAAGGTACCTTCGAGTCGCCCGCTGAAGTGAGGCTGTTAGCTGCTGTACCAGGCTGTTGTTACCGTAGGTACCTAGGATCCTACGCTATCTACGTTCTAAGTAAGAAGTACCCAGCCTTAGGTAGTATGACATGCAAGATTTACTTAGCAAATATTTCACGGTTAGACGCCGCCTTTCAACTCCTCCTCACGTCACGTCACGTCACGTCAAAGCCGCCTACCTGAGCCAACCAGCCGAGAACTGCAACAACGCCTGCTTCAAGCTTCCAAACCTTCCTACGAATTTACCGTTTGAGCAATTACACGCTAGACAACCTAGTTCTCAGCCTGTTGGCACAACGCTGTCCTTTCTCTCGTCGACAGCAGCCATAGCCTAATCGCAGCAGCTATCTCACAGCCATCTCGCGCCAGATCTATCTCTATCTGACTCTACCTCTATCCGACCCTATCTTTCTCTGTCCATCTTTGCATATCTCTCTACCACGCCGTCTCCGACCTACGAGATTTAAGACCCAAGATCTAAGATACAAGACCCAATATACACGTCGAGTAAGCGCCATCTGCTGCTGTTGCCGGCATACATTTACTGGTCATCGTCTCTCTCTGTCCCTCTCTTGTGTTCCTCCTCCGTCCTCCCCTCTTTTCCACTCCCCATGGTACGGCATTCGCCCCCTCAGCCTAACCTTGATCAACACGCGCTCTCCTCTCCCTCAGAGGTTGCAGTCGAAGAGGAGGAACCTCGGAAGCTAAACGTTCGGCGAACGCGCGCAGGTCCTAGAACAATAGCCCAGTCGCCCAGCGTCGACCATGTCCGACACGGCCCACAAAGACCGCGATGTGCCCAACGAAGATCCTCTTGTCGCCGAGGAGGGCAACGATGAGGTACACCCTCCCCTATGGTGCGGCCAGCAGGCCTGGACACCTCGATCCCAAGAACAAGTTGACGAGATCTGCGCCACTAACCCTCGATTAATCATCCAACAGGAAGAGATTTCAGCCATGAAGCGCCGCGTCGCCGAGATGGAGCAGGAGGCCGCCAAGCTGCGCGAGATGCACGCCGCCCTCGAGGAGAGGAACCAAGAAGCTTCCGACGACCGCAACGACATCGACAGTCGCAGCATCTTCGTCGGCAACGTCGACTACTCCGTCTCCCCCGAGGAGATCCAGGCACACTTCCAGAGCTGCGGCTCCATAAACCGCGTCACTATTCTGCTGGATAAGTTCACTGGTCAACCTAAAGGGTACTGCTGCTTATTTGGAATCATCTGTCGTCCTTTTTTCCCTTCCTTTTCCTTTCATTTCTCCCCCTACCAGCCGATGGCACGCGCTACCACGATGCCCTCCTGGATCTAACGAGTCAATCACAGGTACGCCTACGTCGAGTTTACCGAACCTAGTCTCGTTGCGCAAGCTCTCGTCCTCAACGACAGCGTTCTCAAAGGCCGAAACATCAAGGTTACCCCAAAACGCACCAATATACCAGGCATGAGCCGTGGTCGTGGACGTGGGAGAGGAGGTTTCGGGAGGGGCTACTTTGGCGGAAGAGGTGGTTTTGCTCCCCGAGGCGGTGGATATCGTGGTGGCTACCGGGCTAGAGGCCATGGCGGCTTTGCGCCTTACTAAACTAGTACCGCCACACCTGACCATGGAAACTTCAAGGAGCCGGATACGATCTGTCCGGATCTTGGTCGTCAGCCATGGTCGAGCTCTGCCACACTCCCGAATGTACTACCAGAACAAAACATTGCGGAGAACAACACAGCCATTGGGTCCCATGAAATTTCAACCGGGGCGTGCTACTGTTCGTTGTATCCTATTTTTCCACGGTTTCCACGCATTTTTCACGGCACGCCTCAGAATATTGCGTTGTCATATGCGTATGCGAATACAAAAATTCAATTTCAGCGGATCCAGCGTTGTAGGTAGACGGGAGGTTTCGCGTCAAACGCCGCTACCTACCCCCCAGTCGACATTTCAAACAAACGCCGATTCCTCCTTGAACTGCCATATCTCGAGGCGAATGGAAGAGTGTCTGGGTGGTGCATGGCCAGCCCGAAACTTGGCATGCATCCGGGTCTCGAACCTCCCTTTTCTCAACGACCATTCTCGCAACTTTTACTTAACCCTCGCAATGATAGTATAACATACAGAGGCTACGTTACCTTTAATTCCAACGACGGAAAGCGAAGGCTCTTGCTTTTGAGAAAGGGATCGTTATAATGGGGGATCGTTTAGTATTTCGATATCAGCTGGGTCGCAGGCTTGCCAGTTATTCTTAGATGTGCAGTTGGAGCCAAGGAAATCCCGGGGTTGCCCGCCAATGGCCTAGTCGATGTCAATGCGCGAGTGCTCTAGCTGTCCGTCGAGACAGTGGCATGATGGGAGTGCGGGTTTCTCGAGTGCAGGTCGGCAGGGGAGTTCCTGGACAGTAGTTCCGACTGAATATAAATACCCAATCATACCTTCTACTACCTACCTACAAATTCACCAGCTAAGCTGCCCTAAAATAACGTTGGCTAGACTTTCAAGACTGCCTTCCCACCTGAGGCTGAAGATTTGATCCCGTTGCCGTAGAAACGGGATTTTGACACTTTATCCCTCCAGCTTAGAGAATGAAAAGTGTTCATTCACAGACTCGGTCCGTATATTCCTCGAGTGTGTACCTCGTAGGGCAAAGAGGCCAAGATGAGTAGATGGGTGAGTGCCATTTTCAATCGGGATGGGCAACTGGGGGATATGGAGATTAGCTATGCCTCGTAATTGCTGTCTATCATATACATATGTCTGACTCTAGTGATGAAGTGCAGGAGCTGGGCCGCCTTTCACTTACACTATTATATGTACTTATACTTATACTTATACTTACCATTTTACCTACACTTATATCTGTATATACACTCACACTAGGACGGACAATTGTACTCGTACTTACACTTCGTATCACACTTATACTTACACTCATTATTACTATAACTATTACTGGTGTGATTGCACGGACGGGGTAGTTATGATGTGAGGAACTGAGTGAGTGGCAAGGGCAACTAGGAATCAGAGAGCTGGTCAGTCGTGATCCAATTTCTTGCCCATATGTATAATTACACGAAACAAGCCAGCCTAGGTTTTCAGAATAGGTCATCATAATTAAATGAAATTTACAACAGTGCTTAGAAGCTAATAAAATCAGGGTTAATACATTACTTGAGTTCGCTATTTTATATTGGTTTTTTTACAGCTAGCAATAATATAAGTAAACTTTCTAAACGGATTATCCCGCTAGAGTAGATTATATATACGTTATATCTACATTGCCGATCTTATGGATTTCGAGACTCGATAATATATATCTTTGCTTGTTAATTAATAGGGGCAAGAATTAGAAACCCGGTGTTACATAAGATTTAGCAAATAAATAAAAGCGAGACAAGCAAGTATTAGTTATCAATTAAATGTAAAACCTATTTGTTTATGTATTTAACTGTTTTACATGTTTTATGAGACTATAACTAGTTATAGGATATTAATGAATTTATAGCTAGAGTTTCTCTGTTACTAGGAGCTGTTGATTGATTATTGAAGTCTTGTTTTATTGGTTCCAGTCTTATATTAAAAACTTTCCCCTAGCACAGAGATGAGTTGTTGGCTTTACCGCTAGCAACGCATGACACGACAATAAAATCCATCAGGGGCAACTGTTCCGCGAAGCAGTTTATATCTTAGATCACAGAGTAAATCGTACAAATGCCCTCCTATAGCTGCTGTTGAGAGCGCGCCATGTAAATCCGGGATAGGAGTACAAGTGTCTAGGATATAGCATTATTAACTCACCTTCCATTTAAGACAAGTTAAACTTCTAGAGCATTGCTTATAATGCTTGAAGTAATAACGCGATATATCCATCTAGCTTGCTACACGATATTTTAGGAGTCGCTAGTAGGAGTCGCCAGGATGAGTAAGGCTTCACGCATGATGTGCTCACTAAGGTGGCTAAAAGACACGTGAGAAATCATCTCATCCCAGTAGGCATTTGAGCAAGCATACTTGAATGCCTGCCATGGTGTTCATTGCATATATGAATCCAATTAAAAGTAAAGAAGATGAAGTGAGTCGCAAAGTAATAGAGAGGTCGAGCAGGTAGATGTTGTGAGATTTTAATAGAAGGCTTATGAAGTTACCACTACATAAGCAGGCAGCTGACTACCTCGCAAAGATAAACTGTATCTCTTACATATAAGCTTTCTTTAAACTGAGATCTCTGGCGAAGCATCTGTCGCTTGCTTCTGGGAAGCCCGACAAGCTCAAAGATACAAAGCCGGCTAGTTTTATACTACTATGCACTTCGTCTGTTTAACCAACAATCCTACAACTTATATATAAGTTTTCTCATTTCCCCCCTTTAATTATAGCCTTTAATGTTTCTATTAATCATGGAAAAGGCACAATATAATATTGTTATACTATAAAAAGCGATTGCACCGAGGAAGCTTCCGGCTTTTGCAGTAAGTATCTTTAATAATTATGCAGATATAAAGTAGGTATCCCTTACACTACGTTTATCAACGGGACAACCACATTCTCAAAGTGTGTGAGATTAAACCCGACAGCTTATTGAAGGATTTCGTTGTTGATTCAGATAGAATAAACAAGTAGTTGATATTGCTTGCTGGTTAACTGGTCTAACTCAGCCTCACTCCTGGAGATGAACACTTTGCGCCACTTAGGCCCATCTGTAATATGTTTCGGGACATTGGGCGGCCATGGGAATATACAGTAGATACTGTACGAAATAATTACAGTACAGCAGGCATTCCGGATGCGACCGCTACATGCTTCCCTTTCCGCACCCCATGCATTCCCTGTTCATCCCACGCCGTTAAATACGTTACAGGTTGCACCCCGGAGGACCGCTAGGCTGGGTAAGCAGGCCATATCTAAACCAACCCTGGGAAATTGTGTTTGTCAGAAGATCACCCCAGTACCTATCAACTGACCAATGTTCCTGCATACGTGGTACCTAGCCATTCGTATGATACCGAGCATATCTCCCCCATGTCACCTCCATCGAGCATTTACCACCTGTGCCTCTTAGCAATCGGACTTTGCAATGGAAAGAGAGCGCTCTTGTTATCCGGATATAAAGGGCCATCGCTGCGGCACTATATGAATAAGCCCCCACGCCCAGGCCGCGAGCGATAGTGTAGGATACTCAAGATACAAAGTATTACATGCTTCATATAGACATACACCTCACTATTCATCGGGACTAGGTAGGTGGTCACATATCGATTTGCCCAACCTGACTAACCTATCTAGTCAAGTGAAAACCCCTGCCACTCATCCTACGCTAGTATAGATACACGAGTACGCTACACTACCCCAAAGCCGCAAAGGCCCGAAGGATTTCAACCCACTCGGTGCCAGCTCGACCCATTTACCACGGAGCTGGGAATGCGCTAGAATGCGCTACTGCATCGAGCTCGCCCATGCATGAGTCTTGTGGGCGAGCCGCTCCGTTCTCTCACCGTTTCGGCTGAACAGAGGATATCGACCTAGGTGGGTAAGTGGGCAAAGTTAGTAATAAGAATCTTCGAGCGGGATGATCCCAAAGGAGAAACGAGCTCGTCTGCTTTTGAGATATACAGTAGGAAGAAACCCACACGAGACAGACGTGCGACGGTTTTTGGGTTGCATGCATGAAGAGAAGATCAAAGGATGGCATATATGTATGTATTACCTAGCATGCACTACACTACGTACACTTCGATCGATCGAAGAATCTTTAGAACTTATGTAGCCTATCACTGTCTTAGATCCCTCTTGAGGGTTTCGGACTACACTCCGAACTGTAGATATAGGGTCGGATATACATGAAAGTACCTAGTCGAAAAAGGTAAACTGATTGTCAATCTTGGCGCCAAGCAAGGATTAGTGTTCCTCCGTAAAGCTGATACCTGCCGAACCTAGTTAGGTGATTGCGTTATATATATCTTCGACTTCAGGAAGATGAGGGATGCCTAGGATATCAAGTAGGTACAAAGTATACCTATGCTAATCTATACTTGTTCTCTGCAAGGGAAACGTACTATATCTGGGGTAAGGCGACACACCGTATCAAATGAGGCAGGATAGCTTGACGCCAGCCTCAACTCATGCAACGGGCACAAATCCAACTTCTGTTTCAAGAAAGCTTTATCTACCGATCGGCGGGTAGATGGTCTAGTCTACGCTAGATTTGCAAACGTGCACCTAGTAAAGTCGCTACCTAGTTATGTCCGCGACACCACGGCATCACATTGCATCATCTCTTTACCCAGGTCTTATCCTCGGAGAACTGGCACACCAGACGTTTATAGTGTAATGTACAGTAAAGGTGGACACTTTATATGTACCTACCTGCCGTGGTATAGGTAGACCAATCAACGCATCAACGCCCGGTCTGTTATTAGGACAACTAATTAACCTACCCATCACATACGTACTTACATATCAGGTGCTGCTGTGCTTACACAACCATCTCGCCGAGCGAACGAAAACTATCCCAAGTTCAGCCCGAGCCGTTGTGTAGGCGGCTCGCACTATATAGTGTACAAACTATGTACTACAAGGGAGGCGCGAGATACCTACCAAAACCAGAAGTCCATCCTTCTCTTACTCGTTCCGTCTGCCATACTTACCGAATAGGCGATCCCTCTTCCGACCCATGATCTAGCTATGTATCTGCAGTGTAAGCACGTGTGATTACCTGGGTCTATATAGCATTTAGACGACGAGAGTCCCACACCCGACTAACCTAGGTGGATGCCTACTTACATTATCACACAAATGCATTGAAACTCGCACACCGAGGGAGCGAGCACACTAACCTTAGGTAGCTACTGTAAGCACAAGTACTCAGCTCTGCTATTCCTCATACCAAAGTAACAGGTAGTTAGTTACACTGCCTCCAAGTGGACGCAGTAGCGTTAGCGTACTTAGTTATACCAGCCCTATCTACACGACATATCTCCTCGCCAAGAAACGGTGGCGTCGAGAGCTACAACGTGCACTGTCGTCGCCTAGCCAAGTGTAGCACGTAGGTACTACACGGACGGGATCGAGCTCCCATTACCTCTGTACTGGTCTGCCTATATCGACGTCGGGCTCAGCAACCAGAAACCTGGCGACAGACATGCATGAACACCTCGCGCCCTCCGAACGATCCGCAGGGACGTAGATATATTGTGCAAAAGTCTCCCGCATACATGTATGTCTGTCTTCGCTCCGCTACCCTTCGGGTGTATACCCCCAGCCATGCACTTGTAGTATAAAGCCACCCCTGCAGGCGCATGGTGCCGTGCGAAGTACCTACATTATGTATCTAATTACCTTTGCCCATGTATATGTATATGCTGGATTCGCACTCCTCTGTGCCGGAACAAAGAATGAGAGGAGAGAGAACGAGCGGGAATAATGCTAGGTAACCTAAGCATGGGGAAAGAAAGTATATGTTGCGAGAGAAATGGCATCGAGAATCAAGGATTCCGTTCCGTCCGTTGGCTGCGCTTTGTGGTGGATATATGGATATATGACGCCTCGCTGTTGCATCTTTCATCTTTGGATACGATGGTCTAACCAACCGAGGCGAGGCTTGGCAGCTAGCCGTGTTTCAGCCATAGCGCTCAAAGTAGAGACAACTAGGACCGAGGGAGTGATGGCGTTATCAGCAGGACGTTGCATCGACGATGAGCTTGCATACTTTTAGCTTGTGCTAACTTGTACATGATCTAGACTAGGTACGTGTACCTACTGTACTATGAATAGGTACCTGATTCAGGTAGTATAGAAAAGGTCTTCAAAAACCGCCCATCACTAACGATTCGACGATCCAAACTTATGTGAATGTGATCTTCTGCCCCATGAAGCTCTTGTAGACGTCATTTAGCAACTTTCGCTTCTTGCTCCTCTCCTCACCAGCCTCTGCCAAGGAATCTTCGTCATCTTCATCCATGCCCCCGAGCTGCGGCGCCCAGGCCCGGATCTGACCGTCGAGATGGGCGCTAAATATGGCCCCTGGCATATTAGTCCCGCCCATGACAACGCCGCTAGAGCCTCCGCCGCCACCGGCACCCCTCCATACGACGCTCGAGATACGATTCTTCACCGATCGCTCGGATTTCTTCGAGGAGCGGACGCCCGCGACGGCGGCGCCGGTGCCGCGCAACTTGGTGATAATGTGTCCATTGTGCAAGTCACATACGAGGATCTCCGTCTCGTTCGGCCAAAATAGAAGTTCCCTTCCGGGATGCGTCAGGCCCACGGGGGACGTGAACATGGTCACGCTGGCCAGCTGGGCATTCCTGATGCTAGGCCCAAAGCTAGCGAGCGTATTTCTGCCAGTAGCGGCATCCCAGACACGGATGCGGTTGTCGTGGCCAGCCGAGACGATATAGCTGCCGTCATCCGTCCATGTCAGACCGTTTACCGGCGCACCATGGGCCTTCGCCGAGGCGCGCATCTTGACATGGCCGTCCTTCTCTAGTAGTCCGTTGTAGTATAAACCGAGGCTGTCTTCGTGGTCAAGCATGCCGATCAAGGCGCCTGCCCGTCGGATGTCCCAAATCCTGACTGTCCCGTCCACGCTGCCCGTGGCCAGCACATGCTCATGCCGGGGCGACCAAGCCGTCGCGAGGATAGCACCCCCATGGCCTGTCAAGGACTGAATACTAGAACCAGATCGCAAGTCCACCAGGCGAACGGCGGGATGTTGAGTACCGCACGCCACAAGGAGATGCGAGGCCACCGGCGAGATGGCGTGCGTGTAGATTTTAGACCCGAGACTGAAAGAGGCTGATAATCTTGCTTCTTGGGTAGACCACAGCTTCAAGGTTTGATCGTAGGAAGTCGAGATGAAAGCGGCCGAGTCGAAGGGGTAGAAAGACAGGTGCGTGATGCCGAACTTGTGGGTTTGGGCCGAGGGGCGGACGGTGGCGGCGGGCTTGAAGGTGTGCGCGTGCGGACCCGCGGGGTTGCCGCATTGCTCCAGGTCCCAGAGCCTGATCGAGGCATCGGAGCCACCAGAGACGAGGCTGTGTTGTAATATCTCTTGTCAATGCGCGGATGGCCGAGACAGGCCCCTGAGGGATATTACTTACATCCTTCCATCGAAACGTTCGAGAGCCAGGGCGCTCACCCCGGCCTGATGAGCCCAGATGGACGAAGCCGCAGCGGAAGATGCCTCGCCATCGTTCACAGCAATACCTCGCTCGCCGCCGTCAAAGCGGTATTGTGGCGCCGGCCGAAATGACCTCAGCAGTTGCGTGGTCTGAAGCCTGGCGAATACATTTGGCCCGACTGCGCCCGTTTCTCTTTCAAGGAGGAGTTGATTCATTCATCAGGTGATGATGGATTTCGACAATTTCGATGCTTCGATGGTTTGGTGATTGTTTATTCTACGATTATACTGTCGATGACGGTGTCTTGGAGAGAAGAGGAATCTCTAATCACAATCACGTGCCTCCCGAGAGTGGATTCGATGTCTCACTCCGCTCTTCTCCACTATTACCCCACCATTTCCCCAAATTCTCACAATATATTCATTGACTAGGCCAAAACGGGATAAGAGCTATAGTGGATACTGTGGTGGGGTAGGTACAAGGTAGCTTTTCTCACCTCGGACTTTTTTTTTTTTCGTTCACCACCATCATTCACATCCACATTCAATACTGAACTGAACGCAGTAGGTCGTCCACGTAGTAGCAATCCACGGCGGCTTTCGGTAATTCCTTCTGTATGATCTTTTACTTGGTCGCGAATATGATCCCTAACAGAGGAATTTCGAAAATTCATTCCTATCGAGATCGCTAGCCGACCGAGAATAGTAAACTCACAGCTGGCAATGTCATCTAAAAACCAACATGATAAGCATAAGCGCATGAGACGGCCTCGATCCGGCCCTGACCCCGACGATGCCACCGACACGGAGTTCAGATCCCTCGCTAGTGACGAAGACCAAGAACCCACGTTGAGGAGAAGACAAGCCAGTGTGTATGACGCTGTCGCAGGTTCGTGCGCCACTCTCATCCGTGTCAATGGCAAACCATGCTCACCGCCTCATCTAGGCCGTGTCACAACGACTTTGCCCATCAATTCCTACGAGTCTCAAAAGTTGCGCGCGAGACATCACAAGCCACACGATCCTAGCTCGCGCCGCAATCCTACTCTCTCGCCCGAAGAGGTGCTTTTCAGGCGTTCGGGCGCCCCTGTCCGCTATGCCGAGAGGGACATATACCAAGCCCACGAGGATTTACCTGACGGCGGGCGAGGAATTCTGCCTGACAGCGACTTACTAAAGACCATTCATAGCTACGCTAGCCAGTTCTACGAGGATCTTCCCGCAAACAAGCGAACTATTGACGGCGCGACCGGTGAAGGTGTTAGTGAGCGAACTATGGATGAGACTGCGCTGCTGGCTTTCGGCATATTGCTTGAGGAAGCTAGCTGTGAAGTATTGGGTGAGGATGGTGACCTTGTGTTTACGGAGGGAGTGGCCGTGGAGAAGAACGGAGGAGCACAGAGTGAGGACGAGGATGAAGAGGTGTTTGGGTTCAAGGACGCGTCCAGATACGAAGCTCGAGCGCGAGTGAAGCATCCTCAGGCGGACGGAGATGATTCACAGTAATATGTGACTCCGCGGAGAATCAGTCATTCTGCGTGCTCGCTTTGAATGCCATTCCGCATCTCACAGACGTCACATCCTAGGCTATACTCGTACGATACACGTTTACCCATGAGCATCGACGGAACTCACAAAATTAGAAGACAGATAATCTCGCTTCCTACAGAAAAGTCCTATGTAGAGAGCTTGGAACCATATAAAGCCGCAAAACTTTAACAACCCAGCCGTCGCCGATTTCCACACAAAACGTGACTTTTACCTCGGATCCGAAGTCTAGTTCGACCGACGCACACATATGCCAAGGATTGCCGAGCCATTGCCAGGCCGCCCACGGTGAGATCAGGTTGATGGACAAGCCGGAAGGAGCATCAGCACCCTCTCGAAAAGGAAACTGATTTGATGATAATTGCAAAGCGTCGCCAGTTAAGCAGATTTTAGGCTGAGGGTTTTGCTGGGCAAATATAAGTTGCCGCTTATTATGACTGGCCTAGTGCTGCCTAAGGCAGAGCTGAGACATTTGACCCGTCAACAGATTGAAGCGCTGCAGTGCTTGAGCGAAAATCTCTCAAGTCGATAACCATTCTCATTCTATCTACAACGATATCAAGACCATGTTAACGCTTGTTAAAAATATGAGGCATCATTCAATCTATCCAATCGCAATCGCAAGCCTGCTTCTACCTACTTGATTCACTCTTACGAAAAGATACCTAGCAAATGCCGAACAGACAGGGAGGTGCCGTTACGTAGTGTGGTATCGGCCCCCCCCAAGTTCTTGTGTTGCCGACTTAAGCGAAGCACGAGCGAAGAGAGATGATAGGTAAAAGTGTTGTACACTTGTAAGCGAGACAGAAAGCACCTACGGGCTGTTGTCGATCTCCCAACACTGTCCTTTCAGGGTCAACTACCGGGATTCTTGCATGCAGGTGGGTAGTAGGTGGGTAGAAATGGCGCTCTCTCGAAGCCAGAAGACCTATCAAATAATAAGCCTCGGAGCAAACCCAAAGATGAGGCTGTAATTATACGTCCCGCCGATCATTGATCACCCGCCAACATCCTATATTTGCATGCCGGCAGCTCTGGGGGCGGTATAACACGCATGGAAGATGTATAATAGCCAGCCACGCAAAGATTCCATAAGTTCCATTGCGGTGGCTGGAAGGCTGAAGAATGAGACTTCATCCACCTCGTTTTAATTGATACGAAACAGGTTACTTTGCGCGAGCTCTTGGACGATACTGCTACGCTATAGGTACTGACAACTATTTCAGTTGGATTTCATACGTGGATGTATTGTGCAAAAATCGAAAGGGCAATCCATCAGACGTACCCGTAAATCAGGTCATACGCCATTCAGTGTTCAGCGTCTTATTATACGTAAGGCTCGATGTCATGTGGAAAGGATTCTAGACGCGCTAAAAAAAAAAAAAAAAAAAAGCAAGACAATAGTTTCATGTTTCCCCGCCGTTTCCCAATAGCATATTTATTGTACCTATTTCGTTTGTAAGCGTTTGTTTGAAACACAGCTAGATTCCCAGCTTCGTGGCTTGCACTTACCAAAACGCAGGATTATCCACTGTATCTGATGCTTTTCCCGGATATTTTTAGAAGCAAACTTCGGAAATTCCCTGCAGTTTTCCGGCTATGTAATACAAATAACGAGGCGATCGAGCCAGATTTGCTTCACACCCGGGAACAACCTACGGACACAACCATAGGCATCTTAGGGGTGCATATAACAAGAAGAAGAAGAAGAAGAAGAGAGAGAAAACGCGGCTGATTCAAGGCTCCTTAAGCTGTAAGATGATTTGCAACGTGAGTGGTAGCCACGCATGTTGGTAATTACCTACTACCTATCGGTACCATGGACATGGAACGACACCCAGGGGGCCGCCCGCAGAAGATGTGATATATCACACGCCTCGTCTGATCTTGCAACGCACGACTTCCCGAGCCAACGGGGCCACCTTGCGCCTCTTTCCAGAGATTAGACAGAAAATGGGGGCCATCACCAACTTCAGCCGCGTGGAAATCCAGGTGAAACACGTGATTCTAACACCGTAAGCCGGGTAATTAGATACCCAGCGAGAGTGAGTGTATTAACAAACTTGGATTGATCTACATAGCTGAAACGAGAATCTCCCAAACTGCGGAATCCCACCGCTCGTGGAGATCAACACATGTTCTATATCTGGGTATCTCTCGATGGCATATAATATGGCGTGACGTGCTGGGAGCCAGCTCAGGTCGCATAGATATCTCTATAAGGCGGAAAGACGCAAACAGAGGCAATGTTGACTCCTCTGGTAGTCTATCGCTGCACGCAGGAGGCGCTGTCTCGTCTTCCCACGATTTCGATTTGTTGGGATACGAGAAAGAGCAAACGAGAGATTGGATATTCAGCTGAATAATGTCTAATCCAGTATAAATTAGACTGCCTGGTACTATGTATGTATGTTATACTATCTATAGAATTGTCTGCATTGGTATGCCCAGGCAAAGCGAGACAAGCATGGAAATATACCCTGTCTGTGCCTGCCCGCGGATGAATCTCTAGGGCAGCCACATCCGGAACAAATATTCCTCGTGTTTGGACTAAATCGTAAAGGTTTACACTATTGGTCTTCTTCGATAAGTAGACCTCAGCAACTTGAGCAAACAGCCGCCCGGGTGGCTTTTCGGCGGCCTCGGCAGGCCATCCAGATAGTGAAAGAAGAACGGAGAGAACGATGACAAAAGAAAGACTGGGGCCATCCAATCCAGACGGGCGAGAGGAAGTTATGCCTTCCTCGTTCACCTCCTGAGTGGCGTGACGGCGTTGTCGGTGCTGACCCAAGCCAGCCTACGATGCGAATCATCAAACGAGGGCGCTTCGGCTCCACGACGCGAAATCCCCAAGATAAGGAAGATCTTCCTCCCCTCTCGGATATATACATGGAGAGTGTGGATAGGTACCTAGACTACCCAAGAACTTTTGTCTGGCTTACACTACACTGTTCGACCTTGCCTCCCCCTTTTTTTCTTCAAAGTTCGACGCAAAATGATACCTATCAGGCAAAACCCGAACGCCACCCTCATGGGCATGAGCATGGGCGTGGCGAGCCTCATTTGCGGGCGCACAATGCGTGGTCGGGAAATGTGACAGGTCGCGTACACCATATTCCTCAGGAAAAAACCAGGAACCAAGTCTCTGGAGCTGCGCTACGCTACCGACGCTCCGGCTATCGGGATCGCAATTCTCTGGAACCGACTTGTCGTAGTTACACTGCCTGCACTACCTCTAAGTACTCTACCTGGGAGTTCGGGAATATATTTATCTACGTCGGCTCGGATGTCTGGTGTAGGTATACCTATTCATATGTCCCTACCTACACAACACTTCGACTCCCGAGCTACAGATCCGAGTGAGAAGCGTACGTGGTCCCTCCGACTGGGCTGGCAACGCAAACACAGCATCTCGTGCGCCCCCGTTTGATACGGCAGCGTGCAGCTCGGGAGGTACATATACTACTGCCTACATGCAGAGGTACCGTAGGTTCGAAGCACGCGAGGTATAATATTGTCTCAGAGATAATCTCCAACGGCGCCGCGGTCACGGGACGCGCAGTAGCGAGATACATATGCAGTGAGCATCAGCGGACCGCGGCGTAGTGTAAGATTTGAACCTTTGGGGAAAGACGAGAGGGAAAACTGGACCAGCATCGAATCCCCTTGCGGTTGACAAATTGGTCAGGCGCTTGCTCGACTGGGTACTTACATGCTTAGCAGAGCTTGGAGCTTGGGGGCCGCCTCCAAAAAAGGACGCCACCCCCGGCTGAACCCGTACGCCTGGTTACTGGCCGGGTTCCATGCTACCTAGTGTACTTATGGCTGCTGCCCAGGAAAACCAAACGTGTCTTTCGTATGCTTGGCGCTTGGCACGCTAACCACTAGTCCACCGACAAAAGACGGTATGGTAGGTCGGTAGTAGAGATCTTTGGCAGGCGGTTTTGCAAAGAGTCGTCGTGTGGCTCGAGCGTTGCCTTGTCAAAAGCCTCACATACTACACTAGGTTAGGCAGTACCTAGTGTAGTAGTATATATCAACATGGTTAGTGTTCCACATATAGCGTAAGTACGTTATCAAAGATGACTGACTTAACTCGTCGCCGGCTAAATAGGCCAATGCTCAGTACATATAGTACGTATACCTGTTGCCTCCCCTCACGGAACTCTATATGCATACCTGGAGTAGATATGTCTATCTCCCTGTGTGGTGGCATCGAGTGAGATGACGAATAGTTGGGCAAAACATCCATTCGAAGAGTCGCATTCGCCGGATTCGCGACTACTCCAGCTTCACCTGAAATCTTACCAGGGCTTATACTCACGGAACCGGGTTTCCACAAGTTCTGGATCGACCCTTTGCAACCGGCCGCGGCAGATAAAGGGGAAATAGAGATTCCCCACAACGCTGTCACTCGGTTCTTGCCATGTAGTGTAGTGAAGTAGGTAGACTCGGTACTACATAGGTACTGATAGATAGGTTCATTGGTAGGCCGCGAGTAGCAAGCATTGCGGCTACGGACTTGGACGTATATGCGGTGGCATATTGCGGACACATGACACGAAACGGCGCGCGCGTATATCCTGGATAGGCATTCCTCCCAACAGCACAATGGCACCGATAGTCGGAACCGAGTTCTGGGATGTGATGGGATGAGATACCTCAAGTGAGCGGTAATAGGGCGGCAATGATGACGGATGGATGGGTGGATGGATGGACGATTAGGTATGCTACGTAACATGGAAACGGCCCGTTGGTCGTTTGGTGACTGACTACTTCGTGTATTGAGCCGCATCAAACGCGTCTGCGCGCGTACCGCACAGACGGCGGGGAAGCGAGCGTGTCGCAGCGTATATGCTGATGACGCATCAGCGAACGCGGCCTGCTCGCATCGCTGACTCAGGTGATCCATCATGTCTCGACTCGGCCATGTGTGTGTATGTGCGACTGATGCGACTCTTTTTTCTTTGTCCGCCGCCTCTTGGGCCTCTCGGACGTCCGAACCCCCATCTTGCGGCGGCAGTCTGTCGTGTCCAAGGTAATAAAATAAGCACGGTGCGATGTTGGTTTGCCCGGCAACGGCAGTGGTACCGTACATATCTATCTATTGCGGTATCTATCCCGTCTTGTGTCTCGCGGCACGTGTTCGGGTTGGTAGTCTCGGGTTGGTTGCATGCTGCGTGCGACGCAAACTAAAACAGAGCTGCTTGGCATCCCGTATCTTGAATTGCCTGTAGCAGTCCGAGGTTGTACTGGTACTGGGAATACACTACAATACTGTGAATACACTGCGTATTTAAGTAGTTTCTGCCCAATAAAACATACCTCTTGTCAGGTTACACCTGTAAACTATGGCAAAAGCCTTCTTCTGGTCCAAGCATCGCCGCTTGAAAGCTACACAACCTGGGCGTTATAAGCAGACACCTCTATAGAAATCAAGGACGAAAAAAGAAAACCAGATAACCGGTGACCTTTAGATTATATGGAGTTTGCCTCGGTCCCAACTGCCCTACGGCCCCAGGTGCAACTGATATTAGTTAGGCTGAATGAATATGACAAAGGCCACTTCCACGCGCGCCTGAAATAACGGTGCTCAGAATGCCTGAGGCGGTCCTTTAGGCGACCTAACCTAGACATAACTGAGCACTCTATATTCATGGAAGAGCAGGCATGAAAGCGCTCAAACTATGTTTGGGGTAGCAAATTATGAAGGTTCCTTTGCAATGACAGAAATATTGTCGGAGCACGCCTGGTAAACCATTTTTTTCAACATCCGGAAGGTAAATTGTCGAACTTAGCTAAGTCAATGCGCGTTAGTAACTAGTTCTACGACGATCCTATAAATGACACCAGTTAATTGAATAGAGATGATTAAAATGATGGTTTTTTTAATCGTTCATGCAGAAAGTCATTATTAATTCCAACATTAACTATTTTAAAACTAGATTGCTTTAAGTTCATGCAATTAAATTTATGCAAACGTGGGTTTATCTATCACGGGGCAGACTCAGGGGAGGCTCGGCTGAAGCTCTGATCGCGGATCTACGCTAGGTGGTAAAACCTAACTATGAGGCTATTGATATAGTAGTGTATGGGAGTCGACCACTGAGGCTATGAGCAAACACATTATTCGGGAGAACCCCTCGGGGAAACGTTTTTGGCCGAAACTACATTGATATAACTGAGCAGGAGAGCAGCTGGGTTGCATCGGAGGTCTGTCTACCAAACTTTTTACCGAGATAATTTGTATCAATTGGTATGATAAGAGGTTGAAATCGTCACCACGTTCATACTGTGATGTAATGCGATGGAGGCAAAGAAGATCCCTCTCACGCCTGCCATGTTTCAAGCGTGTAACAAGTATTAGAATGCTATACCTAGGGATATGATATGACATCAAGCCTGGAGTGGTCGGGTTGCGCTATTGTAATTCTCTACTCCGTCGAGGCGTCGTGGAGCTGTGGTATAAACTCATACTCAACTCCTTGTTCCTTCGGTGACGAGTATGTCACGTCACTTGTAACATATCACGGCGATCGGACGACTGCACGCTATACTAGGGGTGGCGGGTAATTCAAGGGTCGGTATTGAGAAGTCCGAAAGAATCGGGAAATACAGTACGCTACCATAACGAAAGATTTTTCAGATATCCAATTTTCCGAGAAAATTGGACATCAGGACACGGGAGTGAAGTTACATCGTGTGGACTCTCATTTTTCCTCGATGCTTGGCTTATGTCGGTACTGTACTCGCGGCTTGTACGGTGTGGCATCGCCAAATCGACTGGTAGGTATACCTACCTACTATGTTGTCTTAGTTCGGCCGAGCCTGTCATAGCTTCCATTCTCTTGGGTCCTGAAATGGGAGATCATTGGAGAACCCCCTGAAAAAGACAAGGGATTGGGCTCGGGATCGCCCTGAAGAAAGGGTCGTTGGGTATCTAGGTTGCCACAAGTGACCTTTTCACTGCTCTCCCCATTTTTGCAACCTTTGGGTTGCTTACTTCTTGACGTGTAGCGTTCGGGTACAGTAAGGCTTAGAACGGCACTCAGACTAGTTAGGTATCTTGGATAAATTGCTAGCTAACAACCGTTATGGTTGACACAGTGTCAGGCCCTCGTTTCGCCATGTTTACCGACTCTTGCCCAGTACTTTTGTAACCAAATGACGATGAAGTCTATTAGCGTATGCTAGTATAGTTCGGCAAGGACATGTCCGCAAACCACGATCAAATCCCGAGAAGAGGCCACTTTAAAAAGAAGAGTCAAGAATCTTTCTAGAACCCTGACAACATGACTCGCACCTTATTCTGTACACTAAGCGAGTGTTTTACCATTTTGACCGAGCTGGATGAAGCTAGATTCCTTCACTTAGCTGAGTGTGGACAATCCATACTTACATACACTATACCTACCCTGACATGAGCCAGTTTTGTACCCGGTACACAGAAAGCCCTGATGCATCGTGGATATTCGTATCGGCTGCTCGGCAGGCTGAGGACCAATGAGCTTCACTCCCAAAAACGGATGTCAATATGCTGCCCAGACACTAGAGAACTCGCGTTCTAATCACTTTTCGTATATACTACTTACCGTACTCGCTCGCAAGTTGTTCGCTGTCACTCGGTAAGATATCGCGCTGTACAGTACATCTTATAAGGATTGTGCCCGGTTCAAGAGTGGATGCTCTGGGATTGTACGATCTGATATTGTACTACCTACAAGTAGGGTACCTTTCAGAAAGGGTCACACTTCTCGTTATCTATCAATCTAATCATAAACAGAAGTTTGAAGCAACTTCTTATACAATTACCTTAGTGTAACAACAATGATAGCTACTGTAGAACTTATGGTAAACGAAGAGGTATTGCTACGTAGCTAAAACCGGCCAGATAGCTAGCTGTAGTATTCTTTGTATAGAACTAACCCATGGGGTGTGGTTACACTAAAGTGGTTATGTACTACCTTTAAGATCTGATACTTTACAACATGTACATATGTAGGTAGATACGTATACTTGGTTTTGTAGGAATAAATGTAGGAATAAATGTAGGAATAAATGTAGGAATACATAATACTAGGTTGCATATGGCAATCCAGAGTACCTACAAGTAATCCTACTCAATCCCAACCTCATTTGGTCAGGTGAAGATGGGACTGTGAATTACTGGTCAATCATCGAACCATTCCCCTCATTGCTAATGAAAGAAATATCCCGTTTGGTCTAGAGTACGTGCGCCAAGCGTGGATCAGAAAAAAAAGAAATTATCTTGCAACCCTACCCTGCACTAATACAGCTAGTATATACTCGTACAAGGCATGTAAATCTAGATAATTAGTGTAAACTCCATTTTGGATCAGCATAGGGTACCTTGATTCACGTGGTTGACAGAGCATGCATTGACCGGGTTCTTTTAAAATTTGGCAGCCGCCCGTAGTGCCCGTCTAGGAAAGCATCGTCGCGTGGGAGGACGGGTATAGACAGTGGTGCGTAGTTGGTATTAGGTATTAGGATACTATAGCGCGGCGAATGGCTGTGTCATAGCGCGTAGGGTATCTTGCGCGGCGTTCAGCTCGGCCTTCCTCGTTCCTCGGGTCTTCCTACCAAAGACAGTAAATTACCTACCTATGTATGGTTGTGTCCAATATGGCACCGTATCAATAAGTCGACAGGGCTGCATTGATAGCGTGACCACACTTTGACGTGCTTATTCACCTGATGCAGATTTTCGGGAGATCTGTGACAACTGGTCTGACATACTCGTCAATCTTACTTCTGCAGGTCGCTGGTTACGGTAGTCCAGCCCGCTAAATCCGGACGTAAAGCCCCCCGGGTTTACGGTACACTAGACAGGACGACGACTCGCATTATGGGTTGCCGCGACATTCATTGCTTGTTGTGGCTGGGGCTATAGAGACTAGGCACATCGTAATCGCCTCAAGATAGACATGTCTCATGTAGACAGTATGGCTTGAGCGCCTGGAACTATTAAAAGCGTTCCCTATATTATGGTTATTCAGCGCAGGTAAGGATGATGGCGTTATCCCCCGCAACACCAGCCTTGAGTGTGAAACGTCGGAGTGAGCTGGATCCTGAAGGATTTACCGCTAGGTACTACCACGGTGCTCGGGCTTGCGCATATTAGGTACTCATCCTCAGATACCTACTGACGTAGGTAGTGTACTATGGAAATCTCGGACATCTATGAACCAGCAATGACACTGGATGCATAGAGAACCCCCCTCTTTGAAACCATATGGGGGGGTTTTTCTGTGCTGATGTTTCCTTCAATCGTTAGCTAATTCGCTGCCGGTAAACACCGTTCGTCTTATTTCCGAAGAGTATTTTGGATCCTCGATGCCTGCTCGTTTCCTTTAAAACGGGTTGCGTGCATGTGGTGTATGACGGGGTCTCCCTGTCCCTTGCACTCCACGATTACCTAGTTAGTTGTCGATATTGCTAGGTAGGTAGTGCATGATTAATCGTATTTTATTCCTAGGTCAAGTTATATGTCAACACTGAAAAAGGGAAGAAAATAAAGAAAAAGAAAAAAAAAACTGCTTGGCTGTTTGCCGCACGTTCCACAGCAGATCTCTACGATTCGTGCTCTATCATTGTATGACCGTCTTATTTCACAACCCTGGGCTTGGCAAACTGGTCTCCTTTCGCGAGGCTACCGTTTCTCTTTCTACAGTACCTGTGTTGCACAGGGGAATCCTTGCTGCGAGGCGAGGTTGCTACGCGGAGACATCTTTCCGTTGTACGGATGATTCCCGCCCTTGTGCCCAAAACAGGTGTTCGAAGCGGAAGCTGGGTTTCGAACTGACACGATATACCAGGTGACGGGGAGAGGAAACCCGTTTAGAGGTCAGTACCCAAGTAATAGCGCATCTCTGAAAGCACTCAGCTGAGATTAGGGGTCGCTCTCTTGGGCTTACATAATTGGTAACTGGCATGGTCTGGAGTATGTATCTTCGTCAGCGTCTCCCATATCCCAGGTTCGGGGTCATGTAAGTGGCCTGATGCTGGATGAACTTGGGGTTGCAGTAGGCGTAACCGCTTTAGCATCAATGTTGGGGCGAGCGGGCATCTGGTCAACCAACCAACACTGCTGACAAGCAGCGAAAAATGTACTTCACCATAGGTAGTGTATCAATCATGTTGGAGAAATGCCCACTTCTGACTTCGTTGTGATCGAAGCGAGAACCAAACGTGACCAGCCCTCGCCATTTCTCGCCTCTCTTTCTGTGACCTCCGCTTTCTCTCCCGTAGTCTGTTGACTCTTGCGTCCGCCAAGTATCCTTCAGCACGTTGAACTTTGTGTACGGCACATGCTACCGCTCCTGATTCGCGGGATTGTCGTTACTTCATGACACAGCTCGCTAGGTCATGCAGTGTACACTAGATATACTACCCGTGGATATACTACCATGGACCTCCACAAGCTCCATATGTCAGATCCCCCACCAACTACTACCTCTTGTGCCAGACAAGCCAAAGTTGCAACACAAGTGCCGCAAAAGTTGAGGCGTGCATGTGTTCTAGCCTCGCCCAAAACCCCCCCAAGATGCAAATCCATGCCGGATTATCCAGTCTTATCTTCAGCAGTCCGACAGATAGATCCACCAGTGTACACAGAGAATTGGGTCAGCCAAACTTATTCCGTTCCCGAGGCATAATCATAATAAGCTGGCATAATAGACTATTCACGCTTATTTTAAGCTGTCTCCCTCCAAACGTAATTCCACGAGATTGGACGTGGGGTAGTCGCTGTACCGCCACGTTTGCTCATTTAGGCTTTGATCGCATTCTTGATACATACCTAAGTAAGTAGGTAACAGGTTTGTTCATACGGAGCGCCCATTGAAGACACATGATACCCCACATCGAATTTCTTATACCTAGAGGTACAACAACTGCATAGGTAGTGTAGATCGAGAAGAAAACGCGGGATGTAACTTAGGGTAAGGCAATAAACCCGGACAGTTAATGCTGTACGAACACACGTCACGGCGATCACACTCGTTTGTGTACTGTATTACTGCACATGGAGCAGGATACTGGCTTTGTCTGATAAGCAAGTCAGAGTTTGTTTGCATGTAGCCAGAGCACAAGGCCTATGGTCGTCAAGGCACGAGGTTGGGAGTTCCGGTGTGGTCAATTTAGTCGCGTTCGCTAGGAACATGATCTGACTATTAGGAAAGCCGCCACGCAACTGCATGGAGATCATAAGTCCTTTGTCGATGGAACTTCCTAAATTATCCTTGAAGCAGTGGCGCTAGAGAGCATTCAGTCTAGAATACTACGATACATGTCCAATTACAACTATGTGTACCTAACCTTACAGCACAGCACCAGTATCAGAGCTCTATCAACAATATCGTAACCCCGCGCAGGCGGTATGACAGGTAGTAGTAATAGGGTATGCCGAGAGGTAAGTCAGGTTGGGGCGTAGGTCCTACGAAGTATTACTTTAAGTAGAGGCACCTCCACATACCAGCGGGTGTTCCGTCTTAGAAGACTGCTTGAGAAATCGA
This sequence comes from Nemania serpens, assembly GCA_022578855.1. NCBI lineage: Eukaryota > Fungi > Ascomycota > Sordariomycetes > Xylariales > Xylariaceae > Nemania > Nemania serpens. The sequence goes on along the minus strand of MU396677.1, from coordinate 890,211 downwards.
TGTACTGCCACTGACGAGTCCACATAGTTGACTCAATATGAAGCAAGTAAGTTAGTAGGTAGGCAGATACTTACTAAGGGGGGTCCTTCTATCTCCGTACCGGAGACCGGATGGTTGTGGTCACCTCTTACACTCTTAGCCGCTCTTGTTCCCATCCTCCTCAACCTCGACTCACCGCCTCTCATCCAACTCGTGAAACTAACGAGTGAATAAGCAATGATAGCTACTTACCCAATCCTTTCTCGGGTCGAAACTACCTCCGACTGTAGAAGTAGTATGCAAAGTGGGGTGGTAGAGAGACTTTGGGGAGAAGCACCAGTTTTCTATATTGATGAGACCAACCTCGTCGTCACCAATATCGAATACAGTCGGCGCACGGATGGCCGGCCACTCACGGATGAGTGTCATTAGAACAGTTCAGCTCCGAATACAGTTGTTATAGCCGCTCTAATGTCATATCGACATATCAGTAGCAACTTAACTACTGGGTTAGCTACTTGCCCGACCTAGCTCGTATCTGCCTGGCGTGTAAAGTTTTCTGGTACTACGTATGACATATGGGGATCAATATCCCGTTCATATTGCGAAACCCCGTTATCGTCTTGGAACTACTACGCAGGTCAACCTTGCTTTTTTCGTGGGAGGAGTAGTGTACCTACACTACACTACACACCTACTATGAATATGAAGTAGTAACTTATAGGCAAGTGTAGTGTACCGACGGCATGGCCGCCCATCACGACCCTCCGCCACTTATCCTTGACCGGTTTATCCCCTTGTTGCCTCTTGTGGGTTGTTGTTATTGTGCTTAGCCAGCTACCCCTGTCTCGTCTGCAGAAGCCCCACTGCATATATTAGCTACCTTGAGTCAAATAATCCCTGCTTGTCATATGTGTACTTAGCAGGGTCCAATCCAGACTGGTACTACCACAAGCTATGTCCATCTATCTATTGGACTATACTATGGGTGGTACCTCCTCAAACCCCAATGCCATCAATCCCAGGGCCGAGGATCAGAGTGGACCAGGCCAATGGCAGGGACTGTGGAAGTATAAGTACACTACCTACACAAATAGCAAGTAGAGCAAGGAGGGAAAGTACATAGAAAAGAGATGCACCGTTTTGAGCCTTGTAGAATGAACCTAAGCTGGGGCTACCTAACCGTCCTGGACCACGGTACACTACGGTACGGCACAACATAGGATATACCTACACCCCTACTACACCCCTACAGGTGGTGTGCGCTACATATATTTACATAGCTTCACTTAGACCTAATATGTAGTGTACGTGTAGTACCCTCTACCTGATATCAAAGTGTCCACTTGCTTACCTTATATCGTTGCTGTAGATTTTCTTCGCCAACAATACCTCCTAGTGTAGCACTTCTCATTTTTAATTAGTTTTTTTTTTTCTTCGAGTACTAGTCCACCGCATATTTTCTCTTGTCGGCTCCGGCTCGACGTTAGTACACACGACTACCTACCTCTACACGCGCTATTTTGACTTGGCGTACCTAGGTAGTTTCAAGTAGTATAGTGTAGTTCCTCTTCAGCTTCGACAGAACGAGATACCTAAACTAGGCATGTACAATCAACCTAACTGGGGTGCCTTGTGAACAGGGTATACCCAACAGTATACTAACCCAATACACCCCGAGGTCGTGGTTAGCGTGCGCCATAAGCTGCCATATCCCAGTCCGCCCGCCGAGCTTCTGTCCCTGCCCAACTGTTCGCTTGCCGATCTCTACCTGTGTACAACTCACCTTCGGCTTGGGCTCAGGCACTACCTACACTACATACATGTATCCCGTGGTTAAGTGCCATGTGAGGTAGGGCTTTGGCTTCATCCAATAGCACGATAGTGGTGGTGCTGGTGTCTATATACCTCGATACCTACATCTACAACATATCTCAACGCATACATGTTACATATGGACTGCCTCCCATGTTGTGGTAGATAATAGTTATGCATAGACTTAGGTACCTATCTAACTAATTAATTATTATACTTGCTTAGCTTCAATCATATACTGACTTACAGCACACCAACACAAACTGCGAAGCTGTCCGGACCCAAGATACATGCCAAGATGTATACCAAAGATATCTACAGCGCTAGCAGGCCGTTTTTGTTCAACAGGGGGTGAAAATTGAAGTGACTTTGATAGCCATCTTAGGCTAGGTATGTAGTGTACTTCGTACGCTACACTACATACACTACTAGGTACACTGCCTCTAGCCCAGGTACGTAATTCGGGCGAAGGAGTGACAAGGTCGGGAGAGCTCATCGGTAGTGTAGCTTTTATACTACACTAGCATACATGTAGCATGGCACACTGATCAGCATGAGCATCAGCAGCAAGCATCGTCGACTCGACTCCCCCGTCAGTCAGTCTCCGTCTCCTCGTCCCCATCTCCACCACCTAACTAACACCAGGATCAGGCAACGAGTAGTAGTTGTAGGGACTACACAACGCTAGGTACCGACATACCTGGGATACGACAGCTTCGGTGCAACTACCTACGTACTTTTATTTACTATACAGTCCTTATTATACAGTCCCAGCTATCAGTCTACCTCGAGCTGGCCACGATCGCCTCCACAACGTCAACGTACAACCTACAACGTGCAACATACAACATACACGCTACGATCTACATCGTATACACTACCTATCTACTTACTTGTGGTATACGCAGTGTAGTGTAGAACAGTAGTAGCATAGTATATACTGGTAGTACAACCGTCTACTACTACTATTCCCTACGCTATTACACTGCACAACATACGACGGACGACGGACGACGTTTTGTACTGCTGCCCAGACTCGCCCCCGTCCCAGTCATTCCTTGCCCCCGTCCTCGTCGTCCCCGTGCTTCGTCCCAGTCAAAGTCTCTCGCGCTACCCGCCTGCTTGCTGCTCGCCTGCTTGCCTGCCTGCCCGCAGTCAGCCAGTCCGTGTGTGGACGTCACGCAAATCACCGACCTCCACCTCTCAGACCAGACCCAGTCTCGGGGGTCCTCGTCTTCTCTCGCGCCCTGGGTCCTCTTTTCCATGGCCACCTCCCCTGATCCGAGTTACGTCGTCGTCGAGTTGCCCCGTGCCTGTGTTTGGCCAACTGCGTGACTGGTGCCCGGTGCTCGCAGATATAACCGCCCGTCTCCCCAAGCATGGAACCTGGCGCGCATCCAACCAAGCGACCTCGTCTGGCGACTCCTGCTGCCGCCTCATGGTCGAATAAGGTACAGGGCCAGGGCGTCTCTCTCCCGCAGCCGACTCCTCCACACCACCCTGCCGTCTCGGGAGGCTCTCACCATCCACCGCCGCCGCCGCCTCAGTACCAGCCGCCGCCCTCCTTCTCGCGTCCGTCCGAGCCGCCCCTGCCCCCGGCTCACCACCAGGCCCTCGACGACCACCGCCATCACCACCATGACCACGAGCTCTATCCGCCGATCCAGGACACCCCACGACAGCTCCCTCCCTCCCCAGCCCACCCGCAGTATCCCCCCTACGCCCCGCGGGACTCCATCGTGAAGCGCGACGTTGGCGACGAGCCGCCTCTCCCTCAGTTGCGTCGCCCCAGCTCGACCGGTCACGGCGTCGACGGCCTTCCTCCTATACCGCATGGTCATCCGCATCCGCCGCAGCACCATCCCGAGGATCCACGCCGGCATATGAACTTCGACAACGGAGTGCCGATGCCGCATTCGCCGGCGCTGTACCGGCCCCCAGGTCTGCCACAGGGCTATCATCCTCCGCCGCCAGCCTCGCAGCAGCAGCCGCCGCCGCCGCCGCAGCACTATGACGCCCCCCACGGCTACGGGCCACCGCCCCAGATGTTCCCCACGCTGGAGATCCAGAATGCCAGCGCCAAGCGGAAAGCGCAGAGGGCGTCGCACGTACGGGATGACCCGAGATCCCCTGTTTGGTTGTATCTACAGTGACCGCTAATGCAAATATCGAGTAGGCCTGTGAAAACTGTAGGCAGCTGAAGGCGAAATGCGATGAGACAAAGCCGTGTAGGAATTGTCGTGAAAAGAATGTCGAGTGTAAATATCGGGATCCTCCCGCAAAGCAGTAAGTTGACTTAGTCAGGAACTAGGTGGGTTGCAGATATTAACATCAATTAGGCCGGACAAGGTATCTGCAGATATCTTGGAGATGCTTACGCTTGTGAAGGATGAGATAAGTGCCTTGACCGCGAAGATCGACAAGAAATTTAACAAGATAGATTCTCGGGTGTCTAAATTGGAGACTATGGCGGTGCACGGCAATCCGGAAGCAACTAAGATGAAACTCGAGTCTATTGAGGAGGACGATCAGCCCAATCTTGAACCGTCCTCGGCCTTGGACAACAAGGACATGCCGGAGGAAGAAGCAACGGAAGTCTCAACACCAGGGCCAAGGAGCGTTGCAGAGGCGCCATTGAGTTTTCACGAGGCTCAAGAGACGCTACGGCAAGGCGATTATGACGATGTCGAAGCCCAGCCTGGCCCGACGGTACCCCCAGGGAAGCCCGCCATGCCGCCGAACCATACGACACTAGCCAGCTTATTATTGAAGTGGCCATCGATCGATAACATGCTTCATCGCATCTTGGAAACGCAAGGGATCCATTATGTAGATGAATACCCGATTCGGCAAGAACAGCAAAGGGGTGCGCTTCGACTCTTTGGGAGGGGCGAAGGGTCCGATTTGGATACCCGAACATCTGATAAGGGCTCGCCGCCGGACGTGAGTATGGTCGACCGAGAAGACGTATCCGATGTGGCTGGCCCGACCCCCGGCCCGGAGCTATGGGGTCAGGTTGGGGGCCCTGGAGTTGAACATAAAGGAGGTATTTTGACTTCAGATGGCAATCCTGATTGGGAGCCCACTAAGATCTGGAAATACGTGGCGAGCTTCAAGGAACACATCCTCAAGATGCATCCTATCATAATTCCTAAGGAGCTGGATGCCATGGTGAGGGTGTTCCTCGAACAGTTGCCCAAGTCGTCCAGTATCTCGAGCAACAGAGCAAGCAATGCTTCTGCGGGATTCGTGCACCCGTCTGCGACTGTGGCCGAAACTGGGAGTAAGCGCAAGCGATCTCCAGCCGGTGATGAGCTGAGTCCGACTATGAGCTTCAGAAAGCCGGGTCGTCCTTACCGAAATGTGCAAAGCGCTCTTGTTCTTGTTGTCCTCGCCCTGGGTAAGATATGTCTGCATCAAGGCAAGATCCCTGACGTCGTCCATGATCCAGACGACTTCACGAACCCTTCCCCGCTGGTGCGCAATGGCATCTTGGCGTCCCCGGGCCAGGGTTCTCCGAGTCGGTTCCCCCCCTCTCAATCACCCAGTCTACCCTCGCCGAATGAAAACGATCGAACTACCATGATGAGCCGTAGGTCTTCTTTACAAGGCAATATACCGCTCGGTAGAGCGTCAGCACCCAAGCGTAACATGGATGTGATTCCCGGGCTCGAGTATTTCGCTCTTGCGTCCGATATCATGGGTGGAGCTTACGGTGGTTTTGGCCTACGGCACGTCTATGTTCATATTTTTGCCGGTTTGTATCATGGTCAGCTAGGTCGCGTGTTGGAAAGTTGGGAACATATTTCTACTGCGAGCAGAAAACTTCAAGTTGTGCTACGGCCGTAAGTCTTAGCCACATTTCAATGACCCTTGTTTGTGTTACTAACATTGACTTGAAAAGGAGCCTGGGTCGTCTTTCAAGATTAAACCACTGCGACGAAGAATCCCGAAGAGACAATCAGCTCTCCTTCGCTTTTTGGACATGCCTGCAACTGGAAAGGTACGCGGTTTTGCTAGTACTAGTGGGATCGTGAGACTAACCTCTGACAGCGACATATTAGCCGAATTACAACTCCCACAATCAGGTATCCTGGCATATGAGTCACAGATGCCTTGGCCAAATGGTGTCTTTGCCGTCAAGCAAGGGGTAGACGAGGACGTAGCGCAAGGTTATCTAGCGCAACTGCATCTTCGAAAACAGTTGAATAGGGTGCATGATCTGCTATACAACCCGGAGAGGGAGAAAGCAAACAACCGAGATCATCGAAGCATTGTCGAGGAAGTTAACGAGATCCAGCTTGTCCTCAAAAGTGCTAGAGATAAATGGGTGCCCGAGTCATATAGATGGACAGATGACGGTCCCCTTCCGGAAGATATATTAGGGGCTCGGCTCCGTGCCAAGTATTGGGGCTCACAAGTCATTCTTTATCGACCGTTTCTGAGAAGTATCCTCAATGGAGAGCCACAGCCTCCATACTGGAATGACTTTGCGCCGTCTGACCCGATGGTTCCTATACGCCCCAACGACAAGAATTCGAAAGACTACGATCGTCGGACAATTGAAAACGCGGGAGTGGCAATACACGCATTGATCGAGAGTACGCGGGCGTTTCACGGCATAAAGAGCAGCCAACGTGTTATCATCACCAACATCTTCGGGACAGCACATGCGTAAGTTACGAACGATGCAGTAAGTCGCGTGGATGATTCGACTAATCTTATCTTAGTCAATGGGGAAATCTTTTAACTCTAGCAGCTTGCTACAAGAACGATGTTCTTCGCGCTTACATCGATTCGCAAACCTTATGCGGTCTTTTTTCTCGTACCATCGCATTTTTTGAGACGTTTGCTCAGCCATCGAGTGCCATGTACAAGGACATGAACATACTAAAAGGTCTGGCCCAAGAGTTGGGGTTTAGCAATCAGATGGACACGAGATTCGACTCCAGTTTTTCGAGCGCCTCTGGTAGTACGGCTCCCATACACTCGAACAACAACTGGCGGTACATGGAAGCCTCATCACCCTCAATCATGAGATCGCATTATTAGAAGCTACCATGGTTATGACGACGCCCATTGTCAATATTTACATCGGAGAGTACAACATTCCGGTTGGTTATAGGGTTACTTCAACGAACACCTATGAAACGGGGTTCTGCGAGACCAACTGCGATTCAATCGCAGATTAGCATGAAACAGCGCAAACCTATTTTCTGCAGCATATAATTGCGGACGATACCAAATAAGGATTTTCAGAACAAATCGATTTTGTGGCTTTGCAGCACGTACATACCAAAGAGACATCTCTCTCTTAGGATTGACCATTATAAATCCGAAAGATCAACGACAACTATGTTGAAAATATATGGAAACGACATCTTGGACAGACATACCTGCCTATATCATACTAATTCCGCATAACCAAGCCTTCCCCTGCAGCTCTGATACTTTTATACAAGCGATCATTAAAAGCATTTGTCTTTCTCAAGCCACTCGAATACATCGCCGCAGTTGTCATGGTCGAGGAAATTTAGACTGGAGGCGAGCAACTGGAGCGGCAGCATTCATTTAACCCTTCCAATCGTGGGAGTTCGGCGCTAATGTGTGGCATTTATTGTTCTATTTCATGGTTCTTCGAACGGCCGCGGTGGAGATACCACTTTTCCTATATTGCGTTTTTACCTCGGGAACTTTTCTCGCCTTCATTAGCATTGCATCATTGCTGCCTCTCAACCGGAAGGACGATTTTGGGGCATCGGACGACGATGCGGCGCAGTAGTGGGAGGAGGCATAATTGTGATTTCTGGTGTATTCGACACACTTGTACATGAGATCTCGTCTGCGTATCTTAGTAGGCGGCCTGAGTATAATCAGATTACGAGACGTAGAACTACTTGAGCTAGGTAGGGGCAGTGAGTTTAGGTTTGGGGAGCCGGATTCAAAGGGTGGCCGGCTGTCTTGGATATCTTCTGATCCTCGAAAGGACGAAATTTGAAAGTGGAATTCAGATATACGGACACTGCAATCGTCTCGTTCTTGACCAAATAATCAAAATGGAGAGTGGTGGTAAGCACATCCGGTCGGTCGACCTATGTATATATGTATGTATGTCTGTATGTACACATATATATGTAGTCAATCAATGAGTCAGTCAGTCAGTCAGTCAGTCAGTTACCATCCTAAGACAATCAGATGTGTCGTGTAGGCGATGTCGAGATATCCGATATAGGCGGGTGGATAAACGTCGAAGTAGGCATAAGCTGATTTAGACCGTTGACTCTCACTGCGCTACACCACATTAATCACCCTACCTATCTCGACAACGTGCCTACTTCTTCGGGCCTGAATATCTATGTGTCCGTAAATAATTACATACTGATCTCCATAGTTTAGAGCAAGACTCCGATGAGGAACAAACAAAGGCCCCTTTGCTTCGATCGTTTGCTTGTGCCTATACTATCCCACCTGCTATTTGTTGGAAGCTGTCAAAAGACAGGCCACCGCCCGGACGACTTACCGATCGAACTAGGTAAATCAGTATATATGCTGACAGAAGCTATTGAAATGTTGTGATATCATCTCATCAATACCTATTTTTTATCTACGCTTAACTAACTTTATGTAGGTAACCTTATTATTGCATCTTCATAGCTTGTAGCTATATAATACATGTATATACTACCTATAATTAATTACCATACATTTTGCCTGCCTTGCTAGATAGTTATTATTCGATTTATTTTATTTATCTCTCTACAGATTTCTCCTCTTGTTAAAAAGACATAATCCTTTCTACCCCTTTTTCACGTATAATTTACGAGAGGCCCTCGGGCCTGCGTAATACGGCCAGATAATAATAGCTGCGAACTATCTGATTGATCCAACAGTACAATGACTTGACCTAAGTAGTATCGGATGCGTTTTGCACCTTCTTTAGTTATTGAAGAAACCCCCCTTTTTTGAATACAAAATGAAAATGAATTCGGGGGAAAGTATGTGGGTGTCATTTGCCTTGCCTTGCCTTGCCTTGCATAGCGTGAGGGAAAGTGTACTGTATTCTATAGACAGACTATGCATTCTTTTGCTTTCCGTTAGTTAGATAGATCCTATCTGGGGTAGGTTTTCGACGACCTTTTTATGACGAAAGCTTACTTACTCTTCTCTCGACTACGCTAGATATGGGTTTGTCTACACCATGTACGAATCACGGTGCGTAACTACAGGTGCTGAGCTTGCTACCCGTGGTGTTATTGTTGTAATATGATACAGTATTGATTTTCACCTTCTTCTAGCTTATACGTAATTATCCATATTTGTTATATAGCATTAACTTGTTATAGGTAACTCATAGTCCGAGCTTTAGAGCTTCTAACCATATCCGAGGAAATAGTTACAAAAAGCGGAAGCCTTTTAATAAATCATAGGAAAAACTTAGATACCTAGACATAATATCCATGAATAATTAAATACTTGTTTATATATAATCTCTTTCACTATAGCAACTAAATGTATACATGTATCCTGTACCTACGAGCTTATGGAGACCTCACCTTCTCCTCTAAAAATCATCTGTGCACTTAGTGTTATTAGTATATAAGTGTACTTTATACCTAAATTTTTAATATTTATTAGTTTTATACTTTTATATTATAAAATATTAAGCCTACGATTTATATTTTTTTGATTGCTAGTATTAGTAGTAGTGTATTATACTATGTAGGGTAACCCGATTATGCCTACTTAGCCTGCTGCAGCTAGGTAAAAGGATATATAAGCTTTTATAAAGCCTGTAGCGCCTTTATTGCCTACTAATTTTGATATATAGTAAGCTAATAAACGCTAAAAAAACGCTAACGCTTTAGCGCTTCTAAAGCTTAACTTTGCAGAAAAAAGAGCTGCTAAACTTACTAAGAGTACTACTGTCGACTTTTTAGTACTTAAGCTAAACAGCTTAGTCTAGCAAGCTATTATTACAAAGTTTATTATAAAAAAATTTGTAATTATATTAAATAACTTTGTTTTTTTTTATAGTAAAGCTTAGCTTATTATATAAAAAGCTATAGCAAGAAAAATAGTTAAGATTTTTTTTATAAATTTTAGTATAACTATTTTTGCTGCCTTTAGTAGCAATATATTTATACTTATTTGTTTAAAAAGCTTTTTTAAGCTTTTAATAAATACTTAAGCTAGTACTACGTTTAAGTTGGTATTATAAGCAGATATTATAGCTTTAAACTTTTAGTAAAAAATAAAAGCTATTAAAAATTTTTTACTAATAGTACTAGCAATAAAGGCAGTTTAGCTACCTAAAATGCTTTAACAACTTTAGTAAACTTGTTTACTTTAAAGAAAGTATAAATAAGGCTTAATAAGCCTAAGGCTTAAAAGGCTAAGCCTATATAAGTTAACTTAAAAATTTTAGTATACCTTTTAAAAAAAGGGCGTACTAATAAGCAAAAGGTTAACTTGCTAGCGCTAAAATAAGAAATAATAAGCTATTATAAGCTAACGCTAGCAGATATTTCTAAAATTACTTTTACTAAGTTAAATTAAGCAATTAAAATAGCGTTTAAAAAGGTTAAAAATAAGCTTTTTATAAAAAAAGAAAACTTAGCTTAATAAATAAGCGCTAAATATATTAGTATACTAAAGGTATAATATATATATATAGTACCTAAGGTACTATATAAATACTTATTTTAAATAAATAGTACTTTAGTGTTTATAAAAAACCTAATTATAAATAAAGTGTTTACTTAAATAAGGCTTAATATAGTTATAATTAAGCCTTTTAAATATAAAGTTAATATAGTTACTAGGTATTATATCTAAATCGTTTTCTTTTTAGAGCTAGTATATAGCTTTAAGCTATTTAAAGTTAGTAGGTTTTTTTAACCTATAAAGAAAAAAAAGCTAATTTTTTTTTATAACTTAAGCTACTAAAGGTACTATAGTAAAAAAAGGTATACCTGCAAAATATGCTGCTAAAACTATAGCTAGTAGCTTAATAAGCATACTAAAGCGGTATACTTTTGACTTTTTAAGTATATAAACTGCTATAGTTTTTATTTTGTAAAATATAACTACTATTTTACCGCTTTTTAAAAAGTTAATAAAAAAATTAAATAACTAATTAAAGCGTAGCTAAAAAAAATTAAAAGCGTTAATAGCAGAGACTATGTTTAAAAAAACGTTTTTATTTTAAATATAGAAGGCTTAATAGCCTTACAATATAAGGCTATAGTAGCTTTTGCAGATATAGGTGCTATACTAATAGTTTTAAATAATATTATTGTACTAGCAGTAACTGCTTTAGCTGCTATAGCAACTTCTTTAGAAGGTGCTATAGTTGTCGAGTTTAGCAGCAATAATATTATAATAGATAAAAAAGCTATAAAGGAAGCTTAAGCTAACCTAGAATAGGAAAAGAATAACTAAAAAGACTTTAAAGCTTATATTTAAGCAAAAATAGCAGAAAATATTAAAGCTTGCAAAAATAACCTTTATATAGTAGTTAGTAAGCAACTATAAGTAATATCTGCTAAAGCAGCTACTTTATAAAGAGATAATTAGGGTGCTTTATTAAGTTTAGCACTAGTAGCTTTAGCTACTTTGTAAAAATAGGTTGCTTTAATGCCTATTTAGAAACAAAAGGGCAAGATTTTATAAGCAGCTAAAGCTACAACTAGATTAATATAGCTTATTAATGCTATATTAGCTTATATATTTAAGCTTTAGCTAGTATATAATAAAATTATACTGTTTAATAATGCGTTTGGTTATTTAAATACTGCTAAATATAACTTTATATTAAATAATTAACTTGTTTAGCAATACTGTAAGGTGCTGCTGCTTTAAGCTATAGCTAAAAGACCTAAAGATTGTTTAAAATAACATTAATAGGTAGTATAAACTTTATTTAGTTTTACTATTTATTTATAATAAATAAAAAGTAAATATAATTTAGGTTTAAAAGTTTTAGTAAGCTTTTAATACCTAAATATAGACTTATTTAGCTTATAACTTATATATACTAATAAATAAATAAAGTACTTTTAGTAATAGACCTTATATTTTAATATATATATATAAAGTAAGGCGCTTTAAAATATAATAACAGTAGCTTATAGTTTTATAAGATATTTTCTAGCTTAATATTAATAAAATATTTATTTTAAATTATTATTAAAAGCTAATTACTAGCCTAGTAATCGACTTTATAACTATACTAGAGCTACTTTTCTGCTTTTTAGCTAGAAAAGACTTTAACTGCTATAACAGTATATTTAAGCTTAGAATTATTAGTAATAACTAAGGCTTAAAGTTAGCATACTAGTTGCTATATAGTAAAGCTATATATATTAAGTAGCTAAAGGTTTTAATATAGTAAATAAGCTATATTTTAAATTTAACCTTTTTTAATATCTTTTTTATTACTATTAAATAATATAAGAAAATATATACTAGCTTTAACTATAAAACCTTACTTATAGTTATTCTAGGTAGGAGCACAGTTTAGCTAAAGTAAGACTACTATAAGGTTAAAAATAATAATTTATTAGTTTTTATTGGCTTAATTTAGAATAGCGCTGCTAAGCTTTTTAATCTTGCTGGGTTAGTAAATATAGAAATACTTAATTATGCTGCCGCTAACTTTAAAAAGATATAAACAGCAGCTTTTAGTATAGCAGAAATTAAGTTATAGCTACTAAGTAAAGCTATATCTTAGTAAATAAATAAGTACTATAATATTTAGCTGCGCTAAAAGCTATATAATAAAGACTGCTTAATTAATAAGGACCCTTTTTTATTTAAATAGAAAAAGTTTTTAAAGCTTACTTGTAAAATAAAGCGAAACTACTAGTACAAAGTGCTTAAAAAAGCTAAAAATAACAAAAATATCTATAAAATTATTAAATAGTATAAGCTTATTATAAATTTTAAGTTGCTACTGCTAGTAATAAATAGTTATACTATTAAAAATACTAAAAAAAAAGCTAAAGCTTTATATAATAAAATACTGCTTTAATTTATAGTAAATAATAACTTAGAATACGACCTTTTATAAGGCTGGTTAAACTATAAGTATTACCTTAAACTTACCTAAAACTTTTTAGCTATGCTAAAAAAGGTAAAACGGTATACTATAGAGGTTATTAGCACTTCTTTTAAAGTAAATAATACTATAGTATACTTGTTTATATAGTACTAAAACTTTATTAAATATTAAGTATATGCTTTTATAGTATATTGCTTATAGCTAATATATATACTTACTTTTTAGCAGAACACTAAAGTTATTATGCTTTCTAAGGTTAAAAAAAAAAATAAGATTTTGTATAAATTATACCGGCTTATTGTCTTTTTATTTTGTTAGAAGAAAAATATTAAATACCTATTAGTAAAACAGATAGCTTAACAGAGCTTTAAAGCTAGCATTATTAGCTTTTAATAAGCCGGCGCTTTTTTAAAAAGATTTACTATAAACCTAGTTGCTTTATTTACTTATAATATTAAGTAGGTACTATTATAGAATAAAAAGGTTATACTAGTAACTTTTAATATATAAGGTATATTTAATATACTGCTGCTATAACAGCTTCTTAAAAGGCTTTATAAGCAGAGCTAAAACCTACTTTAGCTAAAAATAATGTAATCTTTTTTAGCAAATAAAAAAGTTTAAGTTTAATTTAAGAAATAAATTATAAAGTTAGTAGAAGTACTATATAGTACTTTTTAAGGCTTACTATAGTTTTTTATTTTTTATTTGTACTACCTGCTTAAACTATTTAATTTGGACTAAGATATTAAGTTTAGGTATATAGATAACGTCGGCTTTTATAAGGTAGGCAAATCTTTTAACGATATAATAGCAGCTATAAAAGCTAAAATTTAAAAAATATTAAATTAAAGCAATAAAAATAAGGTTTACTTTGTGCTAAAGAAAGCAAAAGCAATATATTTTACTTAAAAGTTAAGATTATATATACTTACTTTAAATATTAAAAAAAACTTTTTTATTATTTTAGTTTAGCTAGTTTTAAAAGCTAAGCTTACAAATATTAAGCTTTTATAGCTAGTGCTCTATTAGCTAAAGGTTTAATTTAACTAAAAACTTATATTTTAGCAATATATTTATAAAAGGTATACTAAAGCAATAAAACTTTTTAAGCACTTATAAAACCTAGCAAATATAAAGTATAAACCTTTTTTTAACATTTTATAAAAAGCAGTTATAACTTATATACTACTAATTGCTTTATATAATATAAAGGTTTAATATAGTAGCAAAAGAAAGCTTATAAAAAACTTTGCCTAAGTAGAAAATAAAACTGTTAGTATAAAAATTAGATAATATATTAACTAGGTTTAAAAGTTTATAAATTAAGCAGTTAGGGTTATACTACTAGTTTAACAAATAATACTTAATATAACCTTTTATAAAAACGTTAGTATATTTATAATAAAACTTGCCTTAGAAAAAGCTAAGCTAAAGTTTATATTTTACTTATAAATAGTTAATAAGTAGTATTTACTAGTACGCTATATTAAAGCTTTTATTATTACTTAGAGGTATAATATTAGTTATATAATAAAAGCAGTTATTAAGTTATAGTATATAGCTTAAAAGGTTTAAAATATTAATAAGCTAAAGCTAATTATACTTAAGTACTTACTAAGCTTTATAACTAATTTTATAAAATATTTAACAAAAGCTAAAGCTAAAGCAGAGTTTTTAAATTAGTTGCTATAGCTTTTAAATAAAAACTTAGTAGTTTATTTTAATAAGTTAAAATCTAACAATAATATAAGCTATAGCTACATAATTTATAAAAGTAGTGCGCTAGTATTTACTAGATATGCTAGCTTATATAAGCTATTTAAAGTATTTAATACTAAAGCTATAAATGCTTAATAAAAGCTAAAGAAAGCTTTATTGCTTATAGTTTTGCTAAAAAAAGCTTTTATACTTTAAGTATATTTAAATAATACTGCTACAATTTAAAGCTTTAAAAGTAACTTAGTACTATTATTATAATAGGTATTTTATAGCTTTTATATTATATTATAGATATATAATATTAAAGTTAAGTAGTACTTTAAACATATAGGTATTAAAGGTAATAAAGCAGCTAATAAAGCTGCTAAAAAAGGCTTTAAAGCTTTTTAAAACTTTAATATAAGATTTATACTAGCTAGTATAAAAAGGCTGCTATAATATAAGCTAAAAAAGTTTAGGTATAACTACTAAAAAATAGTAAAAATTAGGCTTTCGATTAAATATAAGAAATAAAAGCTAAACTATAATATTAAATGCTTAAATAAGCTTAAGCTAAGCTGCAAAAACTTTTAGCATTTTTTGGCAGTATATATAAAGTATAAAGATTTTGCCTAGTATTACTGGAAATTTAAGTATAATAATATAAAGCTATTATATAGCTATAGATAAAAAAAAAAGCTAAAATATTTAGTTTACTGCTAAAAGGTACTATAGCATTTTATAAAATAGCTATAGCTATTAAAAAAAAAAGCGTAATACTTTTTTTTAATTAACTAAAAAAAAAAACTTTATTTTTAAAACTTAATATAGTACCTTATAGCTTTTAAAGACTTTATAAAAGTTATAAGGTTTTATAGCAATATTTGCTTTTGCTAGCAACTTTAAAGTCAAGTACTTTTAATTGTTTACTACTTACTTATAGTTAATAGCTACTCTTTCTTTTTTAAGTAACAATAAGTTATTACTAATAGCTTTTTTTTGTTTAAAATTATAAAAGGCATAAAGTTTATTATTTTGCAGGTTTAAAATATCTTTTAAAAGAAAGTATAGCTTTTTTACTAAATAATATTGCTATTATTTCTTTTTTTTCTATAATTACTACTAATATTAACGAAACTAGAGGCTATAGCTACATAAATATACCTAAAAGGACGCGTTAAACAACCCTTAATAAGAAAAGAGGTCCCAATTAGAACGGCTTTAGCTACACGCTTTAAAAAGCAGAACTTGTTAAATAGGGTTAAACATTAGGTCTAAAGAGGCTATAAAAGAAATCTAAAGACTTTATATACAATAGCCCTAGCCTGACACGCCTCATATGCCCTTCGGGAGGCTCGCTAAGACCACTCTGATGGTCCAGCTTAGGCGTCGTAGACTATAACAACAACCTACGAGCTTATGTATAACCATTTAATACACCCCTATTAAGCATGTCTCTCTTTTTTCTCTACACTACTCTTTCACGAGGCCCTTACAATTAATAGTGAATAATTCTCTAAAGCGTCTGTCCGTAGTGAAGGGAAAAGGGATATATGCCAAGAGTAGAGGTGCGAAGTACCGATTGCCCGTCCACACTATATACCAAGCCTCGGCAATATGTGCATAATATCAGACAGGCTAGGTAGTACCGAAAGTAAGGCATCTTTGTTACACTAATCTAGCGTATGAACTACCGTGGAGCTGAAAAAGAAAAACACACACAATTATAACCTGCGGTCTACGCAAGATACTTCCTGAAATAGACAACAAGGTTTACGGAACCAAGCTAGTTATATGTCTGAACGATGACAGATCTGGAGTCTCTCTCCTGGGTAGGTAGAGGAGGGAAACGAGTAGAGTTTTTATTCATACTGGGTCCTATATTTCAAACACTTTGGAATAGCCTTCTTGATTCACTAAGAAATGTATTAGGCGTAGTCTGCTATATAATTTGACGACTTATAACTCCATCGATATACATATATCACTCAGTTTTTTGTATCCTCGGACTATTGACATATAGAGATTACCAAAATTTGACCCCCGTAGATATTGAGGACTACTAAGCTTTAGGAAGGATAATATCGAATTAGCTGACAGCAAACCACCTAGGCTGTCTAACCACTTGCTTGACTTGAGCACCACACGTACGAAGAAGCTCTAATTAATCAACGCATGCTAGAGCTGTAGATGCTTGTACTCTTAATAAAGACAAAATCAAATACGAACCGGAGGAGTCCTTTAGCTCACGCACATTGCTGCTGCAGTAAACAAATGATCAAGTATCTGATTTATTGATATTAGCACTGTTGATACGTCACAAGTACGTACCGTAAGCACTGTTGGGGACTCCAGACTAAACCCATTGTTTCCGGGCTCCTGGGTCTGTCCTAAAGAATTATATAGAAATCCTCAGGGCTTGTGCTTCCCTAATTAGCATAGCCTGTGGGATGATTATTGCCAAGTACCATGACGAGACAGCACCCTCCCAAGGCTTTTTGGTGGATGACGGGACTGCCGGCTCGTTGCCTCCCTGGTCGTTTCCTCATGGGTGTGGATATGGAGTCGGGAAATGAAAGGAGGGTCGCAGAACACAACCTCGAATATCGATACATGATATATGTATATATAAACACCTAGATAGATATCGAGTTGTAGATAATGACATCAACATAGAGAAGAAAAGAGTCGAAGAACACAGAAACAGGCCGAGGTCCAGCATCTACTAGTACCAGCTATGCTACACATATTATCATGGGCAGCATCTAAATTCCACGGGATAGAGATAGATAGTCCAGGATATAGGCGACCTGGAAGCTCCGTCATGAGTATCACAACGGAGTAAGCCTGTATCTATGGAAGCGGTGTACTTTCTAATTACTACACATACAGACGGAAAAGAACGGTGAGGATAGCAAGACAGAAAAAAACTAACAGATAGATCACTTCCAGCTGGGTGGACTTCCACGGTACGGGATGGTCATGCTGGAGAATACCGAACATGCTTTCCATCCATCATCTACCCTAGCTGGGTCCATAAATAAACAGATAGTTTCGACCCAGGTCCGTGTAAGCGAGAAATTAACTTCCTTACCTGCTTGCTTATTAAATATTTGTCCAAATACCTCCCTACACACACACTTGTTCTAGTAGCTAGCTCCGATCCTTACGACTACGTAGAGACGATACATCCAGCTACCTACCTACCTTCTCCCCCTACCCATCTACCTGCCCACTAGTGTATGTACAAGACATCTTCTATTCATCACTCTCCCCGCCAACTTTCCTGAAAGTTTTCGTGTGTCTATTCCACTACGCCCTTCTAGTAAACCTACTAGGGAAGGCGATCGGTCTTCCGTCGAAGGAAGATGGGCAGATAGATCATCAAGGCTTGGGGCAGGGCAGTGAATGTAACAGAGAATACAAATAGGTAGGTAAGGTAGGTATACCAAGCCAATTTTTGAACGTCTGGGAAGCTATTGTAGTTGTACACTGCACTCCACACACCTATCCCCATCCCATACGAGTCCAGCTTAGGTGATCCAAGGAAGGGGGGAGGGGCCCGCGGCGAGCGGAAGCAACACTCGTAGTCCATAAAGGTCCCTAGCTTCGAGCAAATTCCTGATCTCCATCCCCATCTCTGCCCCGAGGCCGTGGATGAGCTTAGTGCAGGTGAATCTTAGTGCCCACTAGGGATTTACGAGTCAAGGTCTATTGATGCCCAAGCGATCGTCGCCACTGCTGCCCTACGTCTAGCGTCCACCGATTTTCATAGCTTCATCATGATTTCATAGTCCGGGTGAGGCTGATGGATGGATGGCATGCCCCCAAAATCTGGTTACTTGTCTCTCGAGGTACCGATACTTCCCATTCCCCTTGTGTGGTGTAGATGGAGACCCATAGCTGGGTTGAAACGGCTGGGTCCCGTAAGCGGGGACCGAGCGCCATAATGGCCTTCTTCAGGGATTGATACCATGCATAATAATAGACCTCGTCATTGCGGCGACTAGATAGGTATAGGCACTATGTATTTGATGCAGCCCCTTATCCACTACTGCTGATGGGATACCCATCTCGGCATTTGTCGCCCCATTGGTCTAGGGGTTCATCCGACGACGACGAAATATCGCTCTCAAGACCAGGACAGGGTTCATATATCCAGCGGCGCGATCACGAGACATAGCCAGCCATCCGGGTATGCGGCCTCGCGCATAAGCTCCTCGAGGGGCGCATGGAACGGCACAGGTGCGCCATGCAAAATGGCGGCGGCGAGTACGGGATCCCTGCTGCTTGGGAACAGCCTGGGCATCAGGTTACGCAGCGCTACGCCCACGGTCTGTGGAGTGCCTGATGACATGGGCTTTCTATTAGCGTGTCATAGCCCGGAGGTGGGAAATATGAAGGAGTCGGGGAGATGGGTACGATGAGGCGAAATAGGGGTGAGAGACGTACGATCGTTGACCCGGGGCTGAATAAGGGATTGCATGACCTTGAACGCACCCGCAGCGTTGTTGGTATTACCCGCCACATCGCTGGGCGATGTCGGGATGTAGATACGAATTGGGACATGCTTGAGCTCGCGTGATGTGTTGAGAAGCCGCGAGTTCACCTTGATGAAGGATGCGTAGTCATCTGCCTAGCCTGTTAGAGCACGTAGTTCGACCACTCAGGAGGTTGGTTGCGTCGCCAGACGTACTGTCTTGAACCGCGTTCCAGAGTGCTGTCGTGTTCTCCTTCGACAACGACATGATTTGCTTGGCATTGCCGTTGCGTACAAAGTCGGCCTGATGTCGCTATCAGTCTTTGACCCCTTCTGATAAAAATATTATCTTCTTTTGAAATCTGCCCATGTCTGTGCGTGCAAGGAGCACGATGACCAGAGATTACGAGAAACTAGGGCGACTAACCTCTTTTGCACTGTTCAAGAAGGTGTCTCCGATATCCCAGCTCACACCGTCACCAACAACCAACCGCCATGGCAGGGTCGGCCGATACAGATCGACGAGCAGCCCGACGGCTAAGTTTCGCAGCAGCACATCCTCATGGTGGAAACTCGAGCATGGAAGCCCGAAGTAGGTGGAGAGGCGAGGCAGGAGCAGCGCCAGATAACTAAATCGCGGCACGGCCGTCACAAAAGGCGTGTTGGGGGCGCTCGTATGCGTGATGTACAACGGGACCTGCAGATCCCAAAGGGTCTGGAGGACCGAGACGCTGGTACTCATGTGTGATTTATCCGTGCCGATCTACTGTCTCTTCTCGTGGGGTAGTTTAAGCGTCTTCTTGGACAATACCTGTGTGCACAGCACCGTCTCTGGCCTTGTATGAAGTGAACGCCCAGCAGGTCAATCAGGCGGGGTCGATGTGACGATCTCGGTCTCATATCGCTTCCTCGGTAGGTTTGTCAGTCATTTCTGCTTTATGCTAGGCCTGAGCATCTTGAGTTCAGGCCACGTCGTTTTTGACTTCGTAGCCTACCGTTATATCCTGTAGTTGAGAAACGATAATGTTGGGGTCAAGATGCCGCCGTCAGCCACGTGAACGGGTTGAGGCGAACTGTATGTAGCCCGTAGGCTGTAGGTGCCTAACTTAGGAGACCCTCCCTACCTCTAGGTTAGGTACCCAGGTACCTCCATTTCCCGAGCTTGAGCCACAGCTGGAGCGCCACCCGACGGGAAACTCGTGTGTGGCTTGACGATTCGGAAGAGGACCTGACCAAGGTAAGTATTGAAGTACCGGGAAGCAATTGGGACATGGGCAGGCTTCAGCCAAAAGGGATACCATACACAGAGGTGCTATCGAATGCTAAATACAAAGCCGGACTTAGTAAGTTGACAGTAAATACCAGCAAATAAATCTCTACATTGGATGAATATTATGATTTGAAGCTGGTAAAACGTACCACAATACCATTTGTCTGACTATTATTTTTCGTGATACTTATAATCGGATGGTCCTAGTAGCTTGGAGATGGGTGTCTTTCAGTACCGGCGATCCAACGTAATATTATGTCACAAGTCAGTAGATATCCCCTGTTGCAAAACTTGCTCAAAGTTTACGTACTCGATGAGTGCAATAAACCATATTCACGTTCGCACGAATATTATACTATCTATGTAATCGCCTTTGAATTTATTGGTATTTTCTGGACTTTGTCAGCTCGAATCTGCGTGAGGTCAAATCGGTTTCATCCCCGACCCGGTATTTCCCGTTCGCCAAGGACTGATTCCAAGGGGGAAGGGCACACACAGAAGAATATCAAGCGTATTACAAGACTAGGCCTCAGGGATCGAATCGAGTGGTGATGTAAGCGGTCCGGCGGAATAGCACAGATACCTACCTACCTACTCCTCATGTGAGCGGATGGCCGTCGTTGCCTGCTGATTAGCTGACACACGTGACGACCTGTCCACGTTGTCCACCCTTGGGTGTTGATGCTACCACCCCTGACTGCGTATCTCATCTCCTGATCTCGCCCTTCCACGTCGTTCACGCCAGAATGGATAGTGAGGGGTCTGAGTCCTAGTGTCATGTCGCTATAATATAATAGGCACAAGGCAATCGCTGTGCCTTCCCATACTTATCTTCCATTTGATCAGTTTACCTCCCTGTGCTTCCCTCCCTTTCCTCCTTCGTCCTATTTCCTCAAACTTCTTCTCTTTCTGTTCCTTGGCAGTCGGAAATTTAATGGTTGGTGGCCACTAGACCGGCTTCACGCAGCTGTCGCTGATAAGGGCATCGTTGGGTTCGGATGGTCAACTAATGTCCTTGTTATTGTCCTTGTCATCAGTTATGACCTTGCCGGGTGCGGCAGTAGGAGGCGGGCTGTAACTGGTTGGATATTCTTTGGGTAGCTTGACAGTGTTCCCGTGGTCTACTCGAAAGCCCCTAAGAGAAAGCCTCCGTGTTCTTACATACGCTCCATCAGTAGGCTTCTTCAATAGTATTTCTAGCGCCTGTTTTGAAAGTGTATGCATCCGTATGAACCTTGATAGAGCATAACAAGTGTGGCGTCATATGCATCCGATCGTACCTATCCCTAGGTTGTCGTCTCTTCATGACTTTCCGACACATATCAGCTCATTTATCGATAAGTCGTATATATATGAAAGCCTCTTGCTGCATACTTTACTAGAAACGCGCGTTTTGCAGTGATAGGGCGCGGAAAGACATAGCAATACGATCGGCAAGGTTCTGATGCGATCAATGACGAAGGGAGACTGACAGGAGCTTCATTGTTTAGGAAGCACGACGGCAGAGCTGTACGCCCGCGGCAGCAATAACATAACGCATATGTTGTGATTGTGCATGGGGCAGAACACTGTAGCACTACAGAACGCTAGTGCTCCAACCGTAGACAAGCAGAACAGCAGATGATCTTCCTGCTGTGATGAGAGCGTTCGAGATTATCCCAACAGCATGGTACGATTCGTCTGTCCTAAAACGGGGCGCGCAAGTGAGGCGGACAAGATTGACGGAAGCGGACTCGACACGAGTCACAGATGTGATCAAGCAGACACGGATGCATTGCATGTCCTTGCACATCCCAACAGCATTTGACCCTTAGCGGTGAATGAGATATGCAGTGCAATATGGCGAATATATACGAGTTCCACTGCGGAGTCGGTCGAAGTTTCCGGAGTGACGAGGCTGATCTAGTGAATCTCAATATATATATATATGTATTCATGGCTCTTTGATTGTGATTGAAGAGCAACACTCGAGGTGCCCCAAGTGAACAGCCATCTCGATAGTCCGCAAAGATGTCGTCTACGCCCATGAACAGATACTGGATCCCTCATCTCGATATCAACAAAAAAGTCATCACGCGGGAACTCCAGTGTTACCTTGGCCCAGAGGCCACAGTGAGGCCATATACGCGAGAAGTACGATAAGCGACGGGCCCATTCAGTACACCATACTCACACGTCGTTACAGGGAGAGGATGGATTCCTTATTGCCACCCCAGGGCCCTGCTTGACTGATGTGAGTAGGGGTCCGTTCTTAGTGCGGCTGTGGAATATCATTAATCAACGCTCAGGAGCAAATTGACGACATTTGTCTGAAGTCGAAAGAGATATGGGAAAAACAAGCTGCAGCCAAAGCCCAACCGAACCTAGAAAAGCCGCTCAAGCGCCCGCTGCATCAGCCAGTCCTCATTTCGAAAGGATCGGGATCGGGAGCGGGATCAGGGGAAGCATCCAAACGCCGCAATAGCCGAAGAGGTGCTGTTGCGAAGCGAGGATATAACGACAGGAAAGGGTGTGAATCATCCCGAAATTGACATTTTGCAGACCAACATGGATTCAACGAGACAGCATGGTAGCGTATTGCATATGTCGGCGACATAAGCATTGCTGCGGTTCATGTTACATAAAAGGGAAGCTTGGCGCCCCTTTTGGTGAAGGCCGAGCGGGTTCGGTGTATTGACAGTTGGCCGGAAATGGAACCTGAGATGGAAGTCTGGAATAAAGAGGGTCATCATCCAAGAAGGGGATGCCATCTGGCAAAATGCTGATCTTCCTTGTGGATACCCAGTCTAGATTGGAACCTGGTATGGAAGGGTAGCTGCATCCCAATTGATACAGTGCTGCATAATGCAATCTGTAATGCGTGGTATTTCAACAATTGCGGCGAGCGTCCATGATCCTCGACTTCAATTGGCCCTCGACTGTTTGATGCCACGTACCAGCAATGCAGCTCGGTGGTGGTCCCGCTGCAGTCCACGAGAGCCGCGGTGAGAAGTGTATTGCTGCTGACAACAAGGATTAGTCCAGAAGTTTGCCGAAAGCTGAAGAAGTGGTTTGCGAGCTCATAGGCTTACAAGTGATATATTTTTGCACAATGGCGCTCTCTTATCTCATCAATGTCACCCTTGCCTCCCAACACCAGCCCTGGGTAGCACAAGCCAATCTCGACAGCATGAACCGACTAGCTATATTGGACCTGGGTCACCGTGTGTATTGGTCGACATGCCATACAAGGGCAAGTAACTGGTGTATAAAATGGCAATTCGAAAAACTTGATGCCACAAGACGAAGCAGCGTATAAGCATGCCATCCTATTATTGTACGGTCCTCGTGACACGTGACATTGGCTCATGGCCAGAGTCCATGGCTCGCTGTATCGACCAGTTGGAAGGGGACGTCTGGACTTCATCTTATCACTAGATTCATAGGCGTTAGACCCTCAGTGTATTGGTGAGCGTCGGCCAGCATCGACTTCTCGTAAGCGCCAAGATCAAGATCTCGGGCTATCCAGAAGACCAGAGCCTGGACACCGACGCGTGTTGCAGTGTTGCTTCTCGAACGATGCCGTTGATCAATTGCCGATACGGGTACCGCGGGACTGACGAAGGTGAGATAGCCAATCACGTGCACCCATTGCCCGATATCCGTCTGCTCGGAATTCAGGGTGCTGAGCAGGAGATTTACATCGACAAGAGCCTCGACATCGCCATTCCCGCGAGGGTAGTCGTGCTTGATAGTAATCTGGGCTGTGTGGGTTGAATATTCTGTTATGCTTGAACATGGTTAGCAAAACAACAAGCGGAGATGCCAAAGCACTCAGCCGATCAGACGGCGAGGAGAAGTTGGCGCTCAGTATTCGACAAAGCGAGCGAGCGAGTTACCAGGGCGAACGAAGCAAGCAGGGGAGGCCCCGAGCTCTGGAGAGATGGTGCAAACAAAACGGGATGACTGGCATTTGCATAACGTAGGAGAATACTATGTCGGCAACAATGTGGTCTTACCATCCTAGAAACCTGATTTTCTCCCCTATTTGCTTCTTGCATAGCATGGACAAAAGGCATCGTTCCGAGGGGAGTGGCCCATTGGACATGATGACTTTGGAGACAGCCTCTAAAATGGCGCCGTACAAGGTCTGTATCAGGCAGGTAAGTACTTAGGTATAAGGTAATGGTGATGCTGCCCCCGTGTGGATGAATCGAGACAATTGAGAAACGAATTGCTCTAGTGTAGGTGGTCTACTCCCTAAGCCTCTACGTCCCAGCTAACAGCAACTGCTTATGCTCCTAGGAGGTTACAGTGAACAACGTCTATAGAAAGTGCGAGGCAGATAGATACCCGGTACGGTACGTACTGTAACTACCTTCCCATACTTCCTTTTAAAGTTATGATGGTATCTCCGTGCAAGGGAAATGACTAAGCCAACTAAGCAGCCACCGGATAAACTCGGCGCTAGAAAGGCCGACAGAGTAGCCGCCCAGATGCTGGACAGCCGCTGGGCAGTGGCGTAGTGATTTAGCAGTCGGAGCGCTGTAGTCTAGTGCCTCCTTGGACTGGCTGATAAGGCCTTCCAATTCGTAGCACCACTTGCATCATCGTTCAGTCCTCTACACGGAGACCAACTACCTCACCTGTATCAACTACATCTACCTATCTACTTACTCTACCTCACCTGACTACCTACCTGAAAGTAACTATAGGTCGGTGGTATCTTCAACCTTTCCGGTTTTCTATTAGGGCCCCTACCTTTTTAACCATCTACCACGTGTTCACGCCTTATACCGACCGAAAGTACTCGTCCTCTACCAGCGACATCCCGACGTTGCCTATCATCTAGGCACCACTTATTCCGATCCTCGCGACTCCGAGTCCGTCGAATCATACCCCACCACCGCCATCGCCATCGCCTTCGTCATCGCCTTCGCCTTCGCCATCACCATCGCCTTTGCGCCCTCACGCTACCAGTAACTATCTTCGCTCGATTCCCGCCACCGCGCGTTCAGCCCAACCGTCGTCGCCTCCCTTCTTCACCGTTCATCGTTCCTCGTCACGCACGTCTTCAGCACCATGTCGGGCGTCTGGGGCTGGTTTGGCGGTGGTGCCGCTGCGAAGAAGAGGGACAACCCCAAGAATGCCATCCTCGGCTTGCGCACCCAGCTAGAAATGCTGCAGAAGCGCGAGAAGCATCTCATGAACCAGATGGATGAGCAGGATGCTATCGCGCGAAAAAACATAAACACAAATAAGAACGGTTCGTCCCCTCTCATCCGTCGCACGCAACACAGGAGTCGTGGCCCCGGGTCGCTAACCCCGAGTCTTCGACAGCTGCCAAGGCTGCGCTGCGGAGGAAGAAGGTCCACGAACACAGTTTAGACCAGACCATTTCTCAGATAGGAACCCTGGAGCAGCAGATCAACGCCATTGAGTCTGCCAACATCAACAGGGAGACTCTTGCCGCCATGCAGAAGGCAGGCGAGGCTATGAAACAGATTCATGGCAAGCTGACGGTAGACAAAGTCGATCAAACGATGTACGTCGCCATCCGCATGCCTGCTCCATTCCGGTCGTGCATGATCATCCGCGTCGTCATTTCTGAGTTGCTTACGAACATCGAAATAGGGACGAGCTGCGCGAGCAAACCGCCCTGAGCGGAGAGATCCTCGTAGCCATCACGAGTAGCACCACCGGCGAGCCCTTAGACGAGGACGAGTTAGACGCAGAACTGGATGCCCTACAGCAGGAGGCACTAGACAAGAAGATGCTCGAATCCGGCACCGTACCTGTGTCAGATGTTCATAAACTACCCAGCGTGGCAAACACAGATCGTATGGCTTTCCCGCCCCGGCCCTGCATTGTTGCCATCAGCTGACATTCTTCGACAGTCAAAAGCCACGTGGAGACCGAGGACGACGAAGAAGCGGAGCTTCGGAAGCTGCAGGCAGAGATGGCCATGTGAGGCGCATTGCTCCGCAATTGTATCGGTTTATTTGTTTGCGTCTTTACAGATCATAGAATCCGCATGGCAAGGGGACATCCCAACCGTCGCCAGGGGAGAATGGGTGAGATTACAGATAATGACTTGGCACGAGCGGTAGTCTGCTGTCGACGGGGATACAGCCATGCCCGATCCCCTTAGGGCTGGTTCAGGCGTTGGCGTTATGTGCTCTTTGCTAGGTGATACACTCTTGTTTTCCGGGGGAGACGGGGGCACTTTGTTCTTCTCTTTGGTTAGCATTCGTCTAGGTGAGCCACGTCATCAGTAGTTATCGCGATGGATATACGGCTACATGTTCCGACCACCTAATATCGCCCATCTATGTATATTGGTACAATGTGTCCTCGGTCACGTGTTGTGGGCTCGTGTCTTTGGGATTCCGTGCCCAAGGAGAAGGCCGTCACGAGATCCCTGAGCCGTTGATGACCATATTTTGGCGGACTTTACGAAGGACACAGACACATAACTTGAAACACCACGTCGTCACAGGACGATATGTGCAATACTACCTGATCTAATACATTATTCATTCGCTGGAGCATAATCATGCATAAAGCCCTTTTGAGTACGAAGAGTCTTGATTCTATCGAAGCCCTTGCCGCCGCCAAGTTAGGCTATGGCTGCCTGCTGCGGGCCTATACATACGTTCCGTAGGCAAAGTTCATCGTTCATAGGATAGGGAGCGTTAGGTGAATTCCAATGAGAAAATTCGCTCAAAATATATCAACAAAGCAACTTTCGCCATCGGCGATCAGCATTGCTCATAAGGTAGTCCCCAACAAGCGTGTTTGTCTTTCTCCTGTGTCATTAATTCTAGATAAAGAAACTTATGAAACGAGGCGAAGCGGAGCAAGTGCCATCTCCGGCTTCTCCAAAAGTGCACGTGACGAGACATGTTTCTACTCGAATCTTGCCTTATCGACCTCTCTATCGACCTAGGTATAATGTAGGTAGTCTTATATTCATCTACTTGAATTATTAGTCTATTACCATCATCTGCTCCCTTCGGTGGTGGTGCGGATTAGAACATGTTACAAATTCCTCTAGCGCCGCTATACACAGCTTATTTACTTTTTTAGATCTTCTTCAGAAGAGGAACAGATTCGATTTTCCTCATTTATGAGAAGGGTTTCAAAGTGATCTGCTGTCCCTTCTCATCTAGAAAACTTCTATTTTCATCACGAGGCTAGTCGAGTTATATAGATAGGTAGGTAGTTATACATGATACCACTCTTAAATTTACTACTCTTAAATCATGAAGGCCATCCGATTTCCATTTTGCCGAGCATAAGTACGAAGCTCCTCGTCTAAGAAGTAGGTTATGTAGTGTTAGCTACCGAGCTAGTATGCAACTCAAAGAGATAGCTGAGGTCGAGTGCTGTACATCAACAAGGTGAATATATTTACATCGGTACCTTCGAAATAGAGCTACGTGTGAACAAACTGTCTCATGAAAACAGAATAACCAATTTTCATAATATACTACAAAGTACTGATTTAGGACGACTTCTAAGAGCACCTCGGGTACATTTGGACTTGACGTTTCTTTTGAGGAACTGCTTACTAAATCATCTGGAAGCATGATTGGGAGATCAGCTGGTCAGGAAATATGAACACTGATGCTCTCCCTATTTGTCCACCCACCTCTCACATGTTGATGTTGGAGCATGTTCTACCTAGACTCTTAGACAGGCAACAAATGAATTTATGTATCATCCCAGTGCGACATGTTGACCATAGATAACGTCGCAACGGCTATCGATCGCAAATAGATAGCGCGATAGCCATCTTGACCGGTCCGGGCCCAACCACGTCTTTTCCGCCCCACGTGAGATTGGTTGGCTGTCGTGATCCCCGCCGGTTATACCCTTTGAGCGGTGCCAACGAAGCCTATGCACGCGACCCTAGTACGTATCTGGCATCGGGCCCATGCATGTTTGTGGTCCATCTTGCTTAGCTGCCGCTTGGGCGGCTTTTCCCACCCATCCTTGGTCAATTCAGGAACAAATTGGTCGCTTTCTGTTTGCCTCAATGGATACGACAAATACTGACCAACGGCCGAAGTAGGAGGGTAGCTTGAGGCCCAATGGCTGCAGCCAAATTCGAAAGGGGGCTGGCACAGCGAAGCGATACCACCCGGTTACAGGGCAATTGGGCCGTGATAGGTAGCTGTGCAGCAGCAGTTGTCCCATTCATTGACAAACCGGCTCACGTCTGGTCTCGTCCGGCCCTTCCGCAAATTGCCGCACTATTGCCTCCTGTAAGTAAGCTGTGAGGCAGTTAGTTGGTAGTGTAGGGTGCCAGAAGCCTTCGATGTCCCCCATTCAGCCGTCACCATGGACCGGTTCGCCCATATAAGAGCAGACCAGACCAAATCTACCCGGTGCCCGCCGTGCGACGTGGCGCCTATTGGGCCCAGCTCACCAATCATCATCGAGCACGATATTGATCACTGGCTTCAGGCTCTTCCCCACTGCTGGTTCTCAAGTCGTGGGGTAGAATTGGCTCTCCCTGCTTGAAGCCGCATGTACCCTGTAACGTGCTGCATGCTTACCCTGTATTAGTATCTGATATGACTGCGTAGATTTCTGATCCCTCGTGTGGGGTGTTATTTTCAATCCTGTCGTGAGACTGTCTTCTCTCAACTGCGCGCCGCCGCTGCTGGCTGAGTGGATTGATTCATTTTGCCTCTTTTTACTCAGGCGTCTCCGTCGGGTCCCAAAGGTAGCGCCTGTCATTTTTCTGTCTCGCGCATAACCTCGCTGTCATTGTTTCAAACCGGTGGCGTCCCGATACCAGGCTGCAAAATTAGCAGCTCGGTACCCAGCCATATTTAACGTAATCGCTGCACACACCCGTGTCTTTAGCTAGGTATTCTCTTGTGGAAGTGTACTGGAGTTTGGAAATCCGTGCCTTCTTATTTTCATCAACCACAACACCACGGAGCAACAATGGCTGAGCAAGGCGGGATTGTATATTCTCCTGCTCGTGTAGATCCTATTAGTCATGTGCAAATGGCCAATTTCTCCACCATTCAATACGCAAGGCCATCATTATCGGACACAGAACAAGATGGTATGTCATTGATCCACATTTTTGGATGTGAACTAATTCTTGCAGAAGCCGACAACAAGGACGTAGAGGGAAGGGGTACATATGAATACACAGCGGGACCTTCACCCCTAGAAGAGGGACCGGCATATACAACCAAACCACAAGAGAAGAAAACCAAGAAGAAGAAGAAAAAACAAAGTACAAAGAACGTACCGGAACCTGAACAGTCAAAGCCTGAGCCAATAGCAGTACCAAAGCGAGAACCTGATTTGGAGCCAGAAGCAGAACCAGAGCCAGAGCCAGAGCCAGAGCAGGGGCCAGCGCCGGAGCCGGAGCCGGAGCAGGGGCCGGAGTCAGAGGCAGAGAAAGAAGACACAGCTGCCGCTAAGAAGAAAGCCAAAGCTTCTCGTAAAAAGGAGAGTAAAAAGCAGAAGAAGACTAAAGAGGCGGCAGAGAAAGCCCAAAAGAAGGGAAAGAATGGAAAATCGAAGCCTGAATCTTCCGACAAGAGTTCATCAGAGTCATCGCCAGCAAAAGTTGCGACAACAGAAGATCCTCCCAGCGTCGCCGCAGATGAAAAACCAGATGATTCCCCAGTAGAAGAGAGTAGTCCTGCCGTTAATGAAGGGGCGCAAATGGAGGAGGTGAAGGCACGAGCAGAACCCGAGCCTGTAGCAGTGCCTGAAGTCGTAACTAAGGAAGTAAATGATAGCGGCACTACGACCGGACCTGCTGAGGTGGCTGATTCCGCAAGTGACACCATCGTCGAACAAGACAGTAAGGAAGTGACAACAGAATCAGCACAAGAAACGACGCCAGAGGCAACTTCAGAGGCAACTGCAGAGGCGGCACCAGAGATAACTGCAGAGGCGGCACCAGAAGCGGCACCAGAAGCGGCACCAGAAGCGGCACCAGAAGCGGCACCAGAAGCGGCACCAGAAGCGGCACCAGAAGCGGCACCAGAAGCAGCACCAGAAGCGGCACCAGAAGCAGCACCAGAAGCAGCGCCAGAGGTAGCCCCAGAGCCAGTGTCAGAAGCAGTACCGGACGCAGTGCCAGACGCAGTATCCGAGGCAACTCCAGACTCAATACCAGAAACAAATTCAGACCCTGCGCCGGAGGCAGAGCCAGAAGCAGTATTAGAAGCAGCTCTGGACGCTACGCCCGAAACAACACCAGAAGCAGCACCGGACGTAGCGTCAGCGACGGAGGCAGAAGTAGTACTAGAAGCAACTACAGACGCAGTACCGGAGACAACTACAAAAGCGGTACCAGACGCAGCGTCGGAAACAGTGTCAGAAGCAACTCCAGACGCGGTACAAGAGGCAGTATCGGAAGCAGTGCCAGAGGCAAGTCCAGAGGCTGCTCCAGAGGCTGTACCAGAAGCAACGTCAGAGGCTATAATAGAAGCAACGCCAGAAGCAGCCTTGAGTGCTGCTTCAGAGACTGCTCCAGATGATTCGCCAAAAACAGTATCAGAGGCAAATCTAGGGGCTACGTTGGACCCCACGCCAGAGGTAGCGCCAGAGGTAGAGCCAGAAGCAGTACGAGAAGCAACTCCGGACGCAGTACCAGAGGCAACTACGAGCGCCACATCAGACGCGGTACTAGAGGTAACTTCAGACGCAGCACCAAAGTCAACTCCAGACTCCACGCCAGACTCCACGCCAGAAGCAGTGTTAGAAGTAGTATCAGAAGCAGTATCAGAACCAAGTCCAGAGGCTGCTCCGGAGGCTGCATCCGAAATCTCAGAGCCAACACAAGAATCAGGCAACCCACCTATGACCGACACCCCTATCGATGCCAACGAGGAACCACCTAATAAGTCAGACGAAGCTGAGCTTGCACCTGAACTCGCTGCTGAGGCGGAAAGTCTGCCTGCATCTGAGCCCGCCGTTGAGGTAGAAGGTCTACCTGCGGCTGAATCCACGGACGAGCTTGCCGAAGAGATGAAGGAAGGCCCGAAGGAGAGCGACTCTGCACCTGAAGCTGTTGAAGTGGAGGCCGAGCAAACCCCAGCGGCTACTTCGGAGCCGGCAGCAGAGGAGTTAGGAGAGACTCTTACCGTGGATGCCGCCCCAGACACAGCACAAGAGACATCAGAGCCAACGACAGTTACATCAGCCGGCTTAGATACCCAAAAAGACCCCGAACCCGAACCCGAACCCGAACCCGAGAAGGCCACAGAGTCTACAGACAGGCCTGAATCCGTGGCTGAGTCTGCATCCGAGCCCGAAAAAGTCGAAGAACTTAAAACAGAACGCGAAATCGTGAACGAGCCTGCTGCACCCATACCTGCCCCTGAGACTGAATCTCAAGATGAGCCAGATGATGCCGGTAAAGAAGAAGAGAAGGCCGCTGATGCTGTCGAGGAAAGTCCAGCTGCTAAAGAGGATCTTCCCGGATCTGCTTCCAAGGAAGCCCCGCCATCTACAACTGATGATACTCAACCTCTGGGTACGGAAAATACCGCTGATAGTATAGCCGAGGGCCAAACTGACTCCAGTACCGAAGAGCCACAAGCAGACTCGCCTGCGGAACTTATTGAACCTCCCAAGGATGCGGAGCTAACCGAGCCAGAGAAGCCGGCTGGCGAAGACAACGAGGCAGCACCGACACCAGAGACGGCTGATAATATCGATAATGCAGAGGATCAGTCGAAAGAGGAGCCTGCTGCTGAAGAAGTGGCCGACGCAGAGGCTTCTATTGAAGCGGAGCCCAGTGAAGCAGTGTCCCCTGAAGCTGCACCTGCTCAGGTTACACCCGCTGAAGAAGCTTCTACTGAGCCGGTCCATGCTGAACCGGCGCTGAGTGAAGCAGCACCTCCCGAAGCAGCACCTTCTGAAGTAATTCCATCTGATTCAGTTCCTTCTGAAGCATCACCTACCTCTGAAGCAGCACCTTCTGAAGCCGTTCCATCTGAGGAGATTCCATCTGAGGCAGTTATTTCTGACGCCGTTACTTCTGAGGTAGTTCCTTCTGAAGCAGCACCTACCTCTGAATCGGCACCTTCTGAAGCAGTCACGTCTGAGGCCGTTTCTTCTGAATCAGCACTTACTGAAACAGTGCCTACCTGTGTATCAGCACTTTCTGAGGCGGTTCCTTCCGAAGCAGCACCAACTGAAGAAATTCACCCCGAAGCAGTTCCTGCTGAAGAAGCTCCTACCAGTGAAGAGACTCCTCCTGAGGAAGCTCCTGCAAAGAAGGAATCTGTTGAAGAGACACCTAGTGAGGAGCCACAGCTCGATCCTGAGAATCCGCCGGCCGAAGCTGACACTTTACAACCTGACACCTCTAACGATGATGCTGAACCTGAAGAGAAAGTCGCTGAAGAGTCGGACACACGGGTTGCGGATCCCGATAACAAGGAGACGGAGACAACTACAGAAATACCTACTGCAGAAGTAGCTACAGAACAAGTAGCTACAGAACAAGTAGCTGCGGAACCAGAGACTGTGGAACCAGAGACTACGGATAGGCCGGATGAAAATAATCCCAGAGATACACCGATAGAGACGGACGACACCCAAGACGAGGAACAAGAGCCGATTCCCGAAGCCACCGAAGCGGACAGTGCACCGACAGCAACCCCTGCCGTCGAGCCTTCTGAAGACGGACCTTCTGCGGACCCGATATCTATAGACCCTGTACCTCGAGAAACGGAAGCTGAAAAAACGGACCCTGTAGAGACGCAACCAGACGACAAGTCCGAAGACGCTGTTGAAAGCCCTGAGCCCGATCAGGGAAATCAAGCCCCGGAGGATGCCCCTTCTACCTCGGCCGACGAAGCGGAACGGCCGCAGCTAGAGTCCGAGATAGCCAACACAGAAGACGTTCCAGAGCAACAGGAGAAGTCCACGGAGGAGTCCGCAGAGGCCAAAGACACCTCAGAATCAGAATTGTCGGCTGAAAATCAAACCTCCATCGATGAGAACCTCGAGGCGTATGTATTGACTCCGTCGTGATTGATCAAGAATTTCTTATGCTAACAGAGTTTCGCCTAGGATTTCCACCACGAATCCTGATGATGGAGATCTACCAGTCGAAACGGACACCACAGCAGACAAGGACGAGCCTGTGGACGTAGACGAGGGGGCATCTGTGGCAGTTGACCCAACGCCCGACGAAGCTAGCACAACGGTGGAGGACAGTTCTGCAAAGCCCGAAATCGCCACGCAAATTGACCCAGTCGAATCCACCGAGGTTACAATCGCGGCCAGCGAAGAGCAAGAGCTAAGCCCGGCCTCAGAACCGGCAGCCGACACATCAAGCCAAGACCTAACAGAGGCTCCAGAAGTTGCTATGGATGCCTCCGCAGTTGAAGATAGTATCAAGCAAGACGAAGTCGAGATCGAAAAGGCATCAAGCACAGTCCAGGAAGACGTTCCAGCGCCCGCCGCTGATGCAAATGCTAGCTCCGAAAAGACCGCCGAAGAGGCTGATATACAGAAGGGCGATACCATAATAGACGACCATCTCGCCTTTGAAATGATGGCCGAACGCGAGGCAGAAGCATCCGTTACTCAAGTTGACGAGAACGAAGCTGACGCGGCAGCTACCGTGGAACCACTCGAAATCATTACTATATCAGAAACGCCGGCGGAAGAGAAACATTCAGCGGAAGAAGATGCAACGGCTGGGGGTTCGCAGCCTACTCCAGCTGAACCAAGCACTGAAGCAGATGCTAGCGCAGCTCAACCAAAGGATGTTGCAGATGAAGACCAGCCGCCTGAAAACTCACAACCTGCTCTGGTGGCACTAGATTCAGGAGCTGATGACAATGCCGCTCAGCTAGAGGAACCTACACAAGAAGCCAAGGATACTTTTCCAGAGACTGAGCCCCAGGAAACAGAACCCGCCGACGACAGATCTGCACTGGAGGCTGAGGTAGTCCCTATCGAAGAGCGCACTCCTGAAACTACAGAAGCTCCTGCAGTGGAGCACGAAAAGGCGACGGTAGATGCGAGTGAAGTCCTTACTGCTGCTCCTACGAATGACCCGTCTGAACAAGAAGCAGAAGAGGATGCGCTTGAAAAGCCTTGTACGCCTGAAGAATCGTCAAACTTGACTCCTGAACCTGAGTCGGCGGCCGAAGAGCCCGCTGCTGAAGCGCCAACTGTCGAAACGTCTGCTGCGTTAACACCTAGAGTGAAAGAGGGCGACACTGAAACATCTACTGACGAAGCGCATGCTGCCGAAGAAACCGCCACCGAGGTGCCTAATACTGAGGACTCAGCTACTGATGAAGTTACGACTAAAGAGATAACTGCTACCGACCCTGCAGCTGAACCCGACGTTGAACTCGAAGGGGCCCTTATGGCTATAGAGGAATCCAACGCCGCCCAGGAGAAACCTGGTGATTCTTTCCAGGAATCCGTTGACACTGTTGAAGAAACTGTCACGACCCCAGAGGAACCTGTTGTTGCTGAAGAACCCATCACGGAGGCGAAGCCAGCCACTGAGCAAGTTATTAGCGATAAGACTGCCGCTGACGAGCCTGCCGCTGAAGAAGAACTTGCCACCGGAGAAGAAGCTGCTGCTGCTGAAGAAGAAGAAGCTGCCGGAGAAGACGCCACTGAACCTCCGGCGGCTACCGAAGCCAGTCCTGCCGTGGCGGCATGCTCTGAGCCTACCGTCGAGAAAGAGTCCGTCGAAGCCCCAGTGGTTGCGGACGCTATTTCAGCCGATGAAACGTCTCCTGAGCCTGCTGCTATAGAGAATACAGAAGTTGAACTAAAACCCGCTACCATCGAGGTGGAGACTGCCCCAGATACACTTGTTGATAGTATACCCGTCGAGGAGACTACCAGCGAAGAAGCTCCTGCTCACACAATCCTATCTCAAGAAGCAGTGACTGAACACCCTACTGCTGAGGAGCCCGCTATCGATGAGGCTGCTGTAGAGGAGCCCAGCGCCGTGGAAATCCCTATTCAAGAAGTCCCCATGCAAGACACTCCTGAGGGGAACTTTACTAAGGAATTACCTTCTGAGGAGACACCTACAGTAGAAATTGCGACCGAACCCATAGTCGAGGAGTCTGTTGCTAGTATAGATACAGACACTGAAGAATCTGGGACACTAGAAGCACCAGTTCAAGATGCAACCATTATAGAGCCTGCGGCTGCTGAATCTGAGCCTGCGGAAGTTGCCCCCGAGGCGGCTGCTGAAGAGACCACGCTTGGTGTTATTGATGCTGATGGAACCCCCACCGCAGAGCAAATCCATGCTGTTGAGGAAACACCGGTTGCAGAAGAAGCTCATGTTGCTGAAGAGGCCTCTATTAGTGCTGAAGAATCTCTTGTCAAAAATGAACTTCCTGTTGAAGAGGCATCTGTTGAAGAGGCATCTATTGAAGAGGAACCTCCTGTGGAAGAGGAACTTCCTATCCAGGAGGAACCTTCCGTTAAACAAGCACCTGCGGTCGAAGAGGCAGCTTGTCTTGTCGAAGAGGAATCTCCCACCGAAGAGGAATCACCTGTCGAAAAAGAATCTCCTACCAAAGAGGAATCTCCTGTCGAAGAGGAGCTTCCTGTTGAAGAGGCATCTTTAGTTGAAGAAGCACCTGCAGTTAGAGAGGCAGCTCATCCTATTGAAAAGGAACCTCCAGTTGAAGAAGCGTCTCCTGTTGAAGAGGCACCCGCAGTTAAAGGAGTTACCGACGTTGACGTAACACCGACTCCTGAGGCATATCTTCCCCCTCAAGTGGCGCCGCCTGCTGAACAGGCTCATGCCTCTGAGGAGAATACCCTTGTAGAAGAGGCATCAGATATTGAAAATATCTCTGCGGTTAAAGAAGCCCTTCCCGCCGAAGAGGCTCATGTTAGCGCTGAAGCACCTGCTGTTGAGGAGATCGCTTCTCAAAAAGTGCTTGCTGATGCAGCGCCTCCTCCCGGGGTAGAGCCTTCAACAGAAGAAGCGGCTGCCAAAGAACCACATGTTGAAGCAGCGCACTCTACTCAAGAACAAACCCCAATTAAACAGGCCCTAATTGCAGAAACAAACCCTGTTGTAGTAGAAGCTCTTGCGGCCGAAGCGCCAAACATAGAGCCCGCTGATATTGTTGAGAGAGAACTGCCCGCCACTGAAGCGGCTGTAATTGCTGTTGAGACACAGAATAGTGTCTCAAGGGATATTACCCCAGTGGCTGCAGAGCCTGATGTGCCCAAACCTCAGGTAAGGCAAAATTTCTGGCAGCCTCACAAAATTGTCCGCTTTCAGTGGAAGGCGTTTAGTATGTGTTCCTCAATGTCTATTGTGTCGTAGAAACTGGGATTCAGACCCTGGCGAGTCTACGGAACATATGGCGATACGCGATAACTAATCAAAATGCACAGCCCGATGCCGCTGAGCGACGACATGAGGAAGCCAGAGATGAGAAGGCGCGTGAGGCCGAGGAGAGTAAGGACTTCGTTGGCCCGATACGAGGAGGGGAAAAGTCTTCTGCGAAGCGCTCAAGAGGTAAGAAAGAGTCCCTCCCCTATTTGTTTGAAGATGCCACTGGTGTTGAGGTAAATGATCTTGGTGGAGACGACCATGAGCTAGTCCCTGAGAAA
The DNA here is from genome assembly GCA_022578855.1 of Nemania serpens. NCBI lineage: Eukaryota > Fungi > Ascomycota > Sordariomycetes > Xylariales > Xylariaceae > Nemania > Nemania serpens. The sequence goes on along the minus strand of MU396677.1, from coordinate 853,308 downwards.
GTTTTGTCGGAAACCAAAATTTCCGAAAGTTTGAGCCAGGTTGAGGAATGTATGGCAGCGGAGTACCGTACTCCAGGGGAAGCGATACCGAGCGAAGCGCCAACAGGGGCGTACTCGTTCGAAGACCCAGGCGTCGATCCCACAGGCGCGAGAATTGGAGAGCCAATATTTGGTGATCTTTCTGCCGATGATTTAAACCCAGCAACTCTGGATACTCTGGCAATCCATTATGAGGATAATGCTCCAAGCGATACACCGGCGTCATGCCCCGATGACTTCCAAAGTCGAATTAACGCTGTACCGGCTGAAATACATCATTCCAAAGCAACAGGGGAGGAGACTCCGAGCAAATGTGATCTGCATGATACTGTTGGTATTGAGACGCCTCCAGGCCGCAGACGTACAATATCTGCCATGCAGCGGGAATTAAGCGGCAATAACGAGGACTACATCACTACGAGTACTCCCAAGCCTGCAGAAGAGATCGTAACCGATGAGGATCAGTCTTTTTCTTGGGGACCTGCCGCTAAAGATGAGGCATTCACAACCGAAGATCCGGATGCGGTAAAAGCCACACGTCAGCCAAACAAACCCAGCTCTGAAGACGAGTTCCCTTCTCAAGACGAAACTACCAACGAGGCAATATTTACCTCCGAAGAGCCATCGGCTTATGATGTGGCCGATGTGGATCAACTTCCTTCTACGATCATATCGCAAACAAATATATATCGAGAGCCAGTTACGCTTGACCGCGATGTTGTCATTAATACATTACTTGATGACTTAGTGGTCGGTGCAGCGCATTCGAATGGACAGCCTCCTCCACTGCCAAACAAAATATTTCATGTGCCATCCGAGACAGATCAGCCAATAACAGAGCATGCCGACGAAACTATTCCCGGGAATTTGCCTTTCGCAAATAGTGATACTGGCTACGCACATATCGGGGTTGGACCAGCTGATCTGTGTGCCGAGGACTCCGCCTGGGAGACGATCGACGAAGACCAAGCGTCGGAGCAAGTTTGGGACACAACTGATGACGATGAGAGACTAGAGAAATCCTTGGGAGCTGGTGAAACTCGTGAGAGACAGAATATTCTTGGCTCGGTCTCCGAGGCTGTCTATGAACGCAACCAAAGTCCAAGTGGCGTTCCCACAAATGTTGACCAAGAAGTCCCTCATGAATTCACGCCTTCTGGGACCGTATCACACAATCCACATCTTAAAAGCGTGGGGGCGCCTCATCACCGCTCGTCCTTCTCCCAGTTTACGCCTACAGAAACGCTCAGTAACGAGAGAGACCTATCAGATAATCCAGGAGAATGGGCACCCGAAGTGGCCCCACTCAGACTCCCAGACGGCGAGACCGTCGATAAGGCACAGTCCCTCAATGAACTTGACGTAGGGAAGTTCCAACAACAACCGGTGTTGGAAGACTCGGCGGCTTGGGAAACTTCGAAAGTCACGGCCGACCCGTTGCCAGAAAGCCCACAACATTTCAATACTGTTTCTGAAGACTCTGATGATGAGTGCGTCGTCAGGAGATCTACCGCGACGGCGTTTATCGATTACTCCAAGCGGTTTCATTCTTCTATCCCTAAAGAATATACACCGTCATCCTCAAAGGAGGCTCCTCTCGAAGCCATAACCCGAGAAAGTCCGGCGGGACAATTTAAAATGTCTGCGGATCTAGGGCAAGATGGTCGATCTGCAGGGTCACCAAGACAAATTCTAGACGAAACCCTCCTAGACGTCGAAAACGAGTTGCGAGGATGGCAGTCTGATTCAGAGGAAGAATATGCCGACACTGAAGGCGAAACCCAACACCTTCCCCCTGTATTTGACGACGCTGGGTTTCTTTCCGAACGTCCAACTTTCTATCACTTCCGCGAAGCTGAGGAGCTTTATTCCGATGAAGAATATGAAGGAGTAGCAGCTTCGACCGAGGGTCGGAAGCATGACATTGGCCGAGCGTTCGGCTCGGCACAGGGTTCACACGAAGCACACCAGTATAGTCCGTCGGAGGAGCCCAACTGGCCGCTTACCCGTTCAACATCGAAGGAGAAATCTAAACCGACGAACTTTGAGCCCCTTTTAGACGACGAGCGTCTGCAAACTATTGATGTTGCATTTGCCCCTACTGGGACTCTTGCTGCTGCGGAAGCCGAGTATGCGGTACCGGATAACACAGGCATCTCAGATCTCGCACTCAAACCCACCAATTCCAACGAGGTTCACGACGTCAGCTTTGACCGCGATATTTACAACTTCCAACAGGGCCGGCACGATGAACCGCAGAGTCCAGTAGCAGAGGTACCGACTAGGTCCACAGAAATAAAAGTCGGTGCGCAACCAGATACATATTTTAACACGCCTGGTAAATCAAGCTCAGCAGTTGGAGAAGAACTTGCTCGTAGCTTAGTCAAGGACCGCTACGACGCCGTAGCGGCTACCTCAATAACTGAGAAGGCTTACGGTTCAGCGGCTAACGATAACTTGGCGGATAATTACACCTTCTCTGCTGGAGCCACTGGAGCCGCTATTACCGCTACTGGTGCCTTGCTGCGGCACAGTCCTACCCCCCAGAGTGATGTCCATATAGATGCTTTCTCATCTGGTGGGGCATCCCAGAGCTCGAGTTTCAACGCCGCTTCGGAAGACAGCGAACTACTCAAAGAATTACCGATTATCCCTGTACTACCAAGTGAACATGCTGGGTTTGGATCTCATAGGCAACTGCTGCCAGCAGCATCAGCCAATAGGAATCATATGGGACAAGCTTCCCAGCTCGAATCTATACGTTCGAACCCTTTCGAGTACCCTGAGCCAACAAACCCGGGCGTTTATCAAGCAGAGTATCTTCCTTATATTGAAAAAAGACCAATCCCGCCCCGTAGCAGTAGACGTACACGTCAACCGATCTTAGTACATTCAAGCACTCAGACGGATCAAGACCTTCTACGCGAAACGCCGTCCCGCACATATTCCAAATTTTCTGAGGAGCCACGGTCACGCACCCCGGCCATTGTTCTCCCTGACCTTGGTGATCCTAGAGCCAGGGCTTTGGGGACAGCGGGAAGCCTCAAAAAGAAGCAAGAGAAACACTTGAGGGAAGCGGAGGAAACTGTGGCTACAGCAGTTATTATTTACGCGACTGCACAGGAACTCGACTCTCTATCGAGCTTCCGCCGTGTCAACGACCTATTTAACGAGTATAGTACAGAGAAATGGGACACTACACAGGGATCAGCTCAAGTGTCTTCAGATGTTGCATCATCAAGGATATCAGCAGAACACAGCGTTGACGTGAATGACCTTTCACCGAGTGTTGCTGACCTTTCGACAGATGATGAAGGCAGAGAACGGCACCACTACCGACATCGATCCCACCGATCCGGCCACCACTCATCACGATCCAAAGATAGTATCAGCGGCGACGAGCACCGCCACCGTCACCATCGGCACTACAAAAGCAGTGACGACAGCAAACAATCACTCCGGACGGGCTCAGACCGATCGATACCTTCGCGACACGAGAAGGGTGAATCCCGTCGACACGATAACCGTCATGAAGGCTCGCACGGTTCCTCGCACCGCCCACAACGTACTCCTGAAGAACAAGCTGCGCACGATAAGCGGAAAGCGGAGCGACACGCTCGGCAGCGTGAACTAGAGCACGAAAGGGAAAGTGAACGTAAACGCCAGGATAAGGGCAAAGAAGCAGAAACGACCCGGACCCCCGACGACCGACATTCTCCGCGTAGCTCGAGGCGAACGGGAAACCACCATCCAGAACGACATGTGGCGATAAAAGATGACGATTCGCCAGTCTCAAGCAAAAGGTTCTTCGATTTCAGGGGCGGCCAAAGCGCTCTGGCAGGGGCCCATGTGGAAACTAAACCAGAGCCCAAGCGCTCGAGCCCCTCAGGTTCCGGGCCGAACTCACACTCGAAGTCACATCGTGAGTTGGAAGCCGGCGATGTACCACGGTCGAAGGGTTCTCGACATAATGATGAGACCCGGGAAGATGCATCAAGGCGACATCGGGAACGGGAACGGACACGAGATCGTGAAGAACGGACACGAGATCGGGAACGGGAACGGGAACGGGAACGCGATCGAGACAGGGATCGTGATCGGGACCGAGAACGGGACCGAGAACGGGACCGGGATAGAGACAGGGAACGCCAGCGTGATCGGGAAAGGGAACGACCGCCCCGCACCAAAGTCGATCCTAAGATATCTGCACGCTCCATGGCGGACGATGATCCAAAGTATTCCTTGCGATCCATGGCTGAGAGCGACGGCCGGGTCTCGACGCGGTCCAGGGCCGACAGCGATGGGCAGCCCTTATCGTCATCACACAAGCTACGCTCCACCGACGTTAAAGATGAGCACTATACACATACGTCGCGACGCGAGGAACGCCAGCGAGAGCGCGATGCCGAAAAAAAGAAGCGAGAGGCGGCCCCTAGCGGTTTGCGGGGTGTCTTCAAGAGAATATTTACCTAGCTTGGTGGCTTTTGAGTGGAGGTTTAGGAGAAATGATGGATAGAGATACCGGCCCAGGAGGGTCCAAACCGTGAGAAAAACAGACAAAAGTTGGGGAGAGATATGATGGTGATGATGATATTAATGGCTGGGAATAAGAGAACTCGACAGGATGATTTGATGATACGATGAACGAAGGATACGTTGTCGCTACATGGCGGATTTCACTTCTTTTTATTGACCTTGGCGTCTTTTTTCATCGCTGTTGGAATTTTGCATATTTTCTGTTCTATTTCTCTTCTTCTTTGCCTTCGTCCTCCCCTTTCCCCTCCCATTCCCTTTTCTTCTTGTACGAGAAATGAGATAACGAAACTTTTATGTCTGTTCGTGTTTTGTGTTATTGTAATGACTTTCCGTCCTATTCACTTCATTCTATTCCCTCTCCTATCCAATGTCTACCATGTATCACATTACGAAAATGAACGAAATAACTGGGATATTAATTGGAAAATGTATGTTATGAACCACTGGGACCTCGCTCTTTTTTTCAGAATGAAATCATCATCGAACTATCGCCAGTTTGCTTTGCATGTCGGTCTGTTCGTCTGTCTCGCTGTTAGTTGGTTACTATCTTGCGTCACTTTTGTTGTGATGAATAATTGTATTAACGGTGAATTAATAAATGAGTGAGTTAGTGACGACCATGTTAGTGGTGCGGGCAAATGCTGTTATCCCGATCCTTACACACTGATCCTTACGTACTAATCCTTACTAACTATTATTACAAAAGGATTGGCAACACCTCACACGACATTAAATAGCTATATACCATGAAACCCCTTCCCCTAGGCCTATACAGGTCGATTACTAGGCACAACATTATCTCTAACACGACTTAATTAATCAGCCAATACCGGGCCAGATGGGCAAATCGCGAGGGGATGGGATAATGAGCCGAACCGGTGTCGACCGAGCTCGAGAACAGTACATTATGCGACGGCGCCTGTTAATTTGTTAGCCGTCGGGCGGCACGCACTCGGCGGTCGGACTACGCGGGCGCACATGGTCGGCCTAGTATGGCGGTGGCGGCGGTGGGTAGAACGGCGGTGGATAGTAGGGGTATGGGTATGGGTACGGAGGTCGCGGCGGGTAGTAAGGGTATGGTGGTAGTAATCTCTTCGGCGATGGAGAGATGGGGGGAACAGAATGTCCTAATCATCGCTGTGAGTTTGCTCCTTCGCCTTCTGGGGGTCCTGCTTAAGGTTGACGAAACCTACCCTGTCCAACTTCCAGCGTTGGCGCTACCGTATGAACATCGTCATCTTCAGTCGCGTTAGTTGGGCACACGAAATTCTGCGTTGGGGCGTCGCAGAGAATACGAGCTAGACATACCGACGTCCGCAGGACTCGACGAATCATCATGGCGCCCCTGGAGCGGCGCCGCGGCGCAGAGCCCGAGGAAGGCGAGAACTACGATGACCTTCATGCTGTGCGCTTGTGGTATCGTGACACAGAGATAAGCGAGAATAAAACAATATGAACTTGATTGCTCTAATCATGTAGGAGCTAAATATGCGACTCCATGCTGCTTTTTATCGACATCTCAACATCACCCCTACTCTAATACAAAGACTCCTTTTCCGCGGCCAGCCCAGCCCGGGCTAGTTGTCCTACGCATGTTGGAAAATCACATGAAACATTTTCTATAGCATAGGTAGCCTAAATCTGGTTATCGACGAAGAATATAGGACGTCAACCTTCCGTCACTTTAGTGAAGCCCTACAAAGTCAATCCGAGTATGAATGACATCGCCAGTAGATTGACGAGTTAAAATGCGAATAGAGACAACATCATCTCTGTATCGAGATGGGAAATATAGTGCTCATATATGATTTAATGGTTATGCATGCGTAGGGTCGTCTTGCAACTCATATTAACCCGACGCAAGAAGCCTTAGTGCATTTATTGGAAGGAGGAGGATGAGAGCAAGTTGACATCGTTAACCGCTGTCATGCGGGGATTGTCGTCAGACCGTACAGGGTGATGGCCTGTATAGTTGTCATCAATTTTTCATGTCGATCATGGATAGAATAGGTAGACTTCTATTAAAGAAAACGCCCATATACTGTATGACTACCCGTAGATCCTAAACTCCGCAGCACACAAGCAATGCGTGCTGAATTCTCAGGGGCAAAACGCTATAGTGTACTGTACACATCGAAGTCCTTATGAGTACTTACTTAGGCGGTGAGGTATTACTTGTGGTCGAGCTCAGGTGCGAGGCTGAGCTCTGAATAATATTAGTAAGCGACGTAAGATGATAGGCATAGTGTAAACAAGATCATTACGCGGTTGAGTCACCGTGGGTAGAGGACAGCCTATGTGAGATCAAGAGCTAGGAAATGCATAATACGAGTCTTAAGCCGAAATTAGGTAAACCCGCCGAGTCCTGAATCGAGGTAGATCCTGAGACTTCTTGGCGGGCTTGTTTCTTTCATGCAGTTATCACGACGCATCACTGCAATTCATCTTGGCCTTCGAGGAGGCAACTCATCGGCCCGTGCGACGTTGTAAGCTGATGCTACCTAGAGACCAAAGAGAGGGACGAAGTAGAGGCATCAGTGACCCAGATCCACAACAGGTGAGCTCAGTCGTCCGTATTCGTCCCGTTGTTCAAGACATGCAAGCACTGGTGATTCCAACACGTGCCGCGATAGGATGACGGCGAGATACGGGTACCTAACTACTTGTAGGTAGTCCAAATGTGAATATCGATACAGAGCATCGTCATCAGCAGCTACCGTGGGCACGTCCAGTCTGGCACGTTCTAAGCAATCGAGAGCTAAGCCGTGAACTACTGTTAGACAGTGGATCATCGGCATTCTCGCTCTGGAAAATCAAGTTTCGAAAAGTGGGCTACCCTTTCTGGAATGCTCTACCTATCATACCTACTTCGTACGCAGCACAAGCCCCGGCAAGCAGGCATCTAGTGAGCGGCAGTGATGTGCAGCTGGTTTTCTGCCTATTCGGCATCAGCTACCGGGAGGCGAAGGCCGACCAAATAGTATCGACACGTACATCAACGAGAGTCGGAGGCTGTGGTTAATCCTGACTTGTGATTTTGATCGAGAGGTTCAATATCCGTGTCGGTTCCGATCTCGTGATCGAAGCCCTTCCTCTCTCTCTCTCTCGCTCTCCCCCTCTCTCGCGCGCGCGTGCGCTTCGCTTTTCGCCGACAACATAGCCCCCGAGAGACACTGCTGGCGCACCTAGGTTGGGTTAGTTGAGTTTGAGTTATCGGGTCAGCCGCCCTGGTTGATTTTTTTTTTCCTCCTCTCGCTCGTAAATCAGCCAGGTGATCCAAGCCAGTCCATTCTGCCTTACCAACCTGTAGGAGGTATGTACCTAGCATAGCGCGCCTTCGTTGGGGGCGATGCAATGCGGTGCAAAAAGGCCACCTCTATCAGGTATCTACTATCATTCGGTATCATCTGGCTCGACTGCTGCCTTACTACCTCAAGCCATGTTAGGTATGGCAATGCATGTACGTATTGTATATCTATTGGTGGTGATTGGTTTTATAAAACATCATTTTGGCTTGTCTCTTATGTCTCACTGGCCCTCCCACGACGCGATATCGATTTTGGCAGTGCTGGACAACGAAGTACCTAAGGCTGAGTAAATCCATGAGCTGTCTTTTGTTGCATGAATCTGTGCGACATCAATCATCAAAATCCATACTTCTTAACAGCAACAAGTGGGCTTAGAGGTAGGTATACCGGCATCATGTACGTAATGTAAGTAATGTAGAGGTGTTCGATACAGTTGACGTAGGGCGGGAAGAAGAAGGAATACCGAAGAACAATGTACTACCACCTCTTCTACTTCGTATTTAGTATGTAACGTGAGTGTAGGTACTTACTCATCTCTCTTGCGCTGTACTGGATACTTGTCTGCTGACGTGACCTCAACCTGGCTAGCCTTGACTTGTTGGGTGCGACAAGGTCACCAGTACCTGAAATACCCCTCATCGCATCTTGTCCGGTACTGTACCCCGCGAGCCTTTCTGTGGGACATACATATGGTTACATGTGTACCATGTATGGAAATATTGGAGGAAGCAGCGGGAAACATCGGGGCGTGGCTTCTATTGCCACAAGGTACCTGGCAGCAGACTCGCCCAGGTCCTGCGCGACGACACGATGGGCTACCGTGACTGGCAGGTACCTAACTGAGTACATCTATCTACCTCATAGACTTTGTAGGCAGAAATGTACCTACATGTAGGTACTTTAGGTATACGGCATGCCGGTCACCACCGTAGCTCCCTCCCGCTTCCCTCTTCTCTTTCTCCCGAAGTTCATCTCTACATCTTCTTCTTCCTCTTCCCCTTTGTTGCACGTCACAGCGACAATACTCGTAAAACCATATCGAAACAACCCTTTATACTTTGCGTTTATACTTTGCCTTTATACTTTGTCCGGCTTCGACCGCCTTTGTCTCTCATAGCCTATAGCTCAATAGCGTCGCTACAACTTACAGCGGTAATCCCTGGTGACGTCGACGACGTCATCGCATCGCATCGCAGCGCAGCGCAGCGCCAGAGATGGCTCAGCTCTATCGAGAGCGCGACGTTCGCGACGTCCGCTACACTCGAGAGCGTAGCCGGTCGTCGGACGACGATCAACATCAATACAAGACCGTTTCTCACTACAAGGTCGGAGGTCACGGCGGGACAACCGCCCGTCTGGAGCGAGTCGAGCTGTACGAGGACGACGACGATCGCCGATCCAAATATTCCCACTCCCATGACCGTCACCCCTCGGCCGAGATCGTCGAAGTCGATCGTCGCACCGAGAGGACCGTCTATCCGGACCGCCCGCGCTCTGCCTTCGACGCCCCATCACGCGCTTCTGATTCCCACCGCGGCGACGGTGATCGCCTGAGAACCTTCGAGTACGAGCGCGAAGTCGACAGAGACCGCGACTACTACGTCCCCGAGCGCGTCTCGCGGACCCGCGTCGTCGAGGACACGAGAGAAGTCGTTTCGCCCACCCGCGACCGCTACTGGGACCGCAAACACCACTGGGACGATCGCGATATCGATCTGCGCCTTGAGAAGCGTGTCGTCCGCCGGGACTCGGATGGCGACCTAAAGGTAAAGGACAAGACCTTAGACATTCACAAGGACCGCCATCACCACCATCACGACGAACCTCGCGAGTATCAGGATCGGGACATCAGGATCGAACGTCGATACGTCGAAGAGAGAGATCCCCACGATCCGCCAGAGGTTGATCGTTATCGTAGAGAGGTCGAATATTATTCGGCACCGGACCCTCCGCCAGCGCCCGTAATCATCCGCCAAAAGTTCCCGCAGCAGAAGGTTATTGTGCACGAGGCGCCTGCTCCTGCACCCGTCATTGTCCCGCGCGCCGATCCAGCTGTCATCGTCCTCCGTGAAGGAAATCGCGAGAGACGGGATGACGAGTACTACCGACGGCATGAAGAGAGGCCTCAAGAGAGGGACACATATGATGAGGATTACTACTTCAAGAAGACTGTCATCCGGCGCGATGGTAGCGGCGGCGGCGACGAACACCATAAGAAGCGCCATCTCGCCGAGGGTGCTCTTGCTGGGGCTGGCCTTGGTGCCCTCGTGGGAAGTCGTCGGGGTAAAGACGGCGAGCACGATGACCACAAGGGACGAAAGGTTCTCGCAGGTGCTGCGCTAGGTGCGCTTGGTACTGAAGTTATCCGTCGAGCGAGAAGTGCCTACGAGGACAGGCATTATGAAGAGGACTATGATGACTATGACCGACACCGTCATCGGAGTCGAAGCAAGTCACATAGTCGCCTGGCAACTGGTCTAGCTATCGTAAGGATATGCCCCCTCCTACCGCTTAACCAACTTGTCGTCACTAATCGTTGAGAAGGGTGCTGCTGCTCTTGCAGTCGCCGGTGGCCTGAAATATATGCAGAACAACAAGGCCGAGAAAGATGAGGCGCACCGTGGCCGCGCCCGACGGCGCCATTCCGATGATGAGTACTCTCTGTCTCGAAGTGGTTCCCGCCGTAGTCGCACTCGTAGCAAGTCCAATGTTGCCAAAGCCGGCGTAGCAACTGCGTAAGTATATCCATCCTCCGCAATACAGTGCCCTTCTAGTCCTGTATACTCCCGTCCGCTTTCAGTACAAGATGCTGTGATACTAACTGCTACTCTTAGTGCCATTGCCGGTTTGGTACACCACTACAGGTCGAAGTCTCGCAGCAAATCGCGATCAAAGTCCCGCATAAGGACAGGTCAGTTGTGCAATAGCATCCCCGATTATACACTATCCTAACTCCGAGGACAGGAGCCGAAATTGCTGCCGCGGGTTTGACCGGCGCCGCCGCCGCCAAGCTCTGGGAACGTCACAAGGACAAGAAAAACCGTGAGAATCACGTAGCCTCTGATGAGGAGTTTTCCGATAGAGATCGCAGCATTTCAAGGAGTCGATCTAGGTCCAGGTCTCTTGGTAGCCACCACTACCCACGAGACTCCACGGCTGATAGAGAATTAGGCCTGGTTCGCGTTCCTGACGTTGAGTATGGCAGCGAACCCCTCGAGCCCTACGATTCGGCCTCCGACGAACCTAGGAAACGCCGACACAAGCACCGGCATCGATCAGTATCCGGCTCCGTTCGTGAACCTCAGGAGAAAAGAAGCAAGAGTACGTTGCGCGACATCGCAGCCGCAGGCCTAGGAACTGCTGCTGCTGCGATCGGAATTAAGAAGTATTCAGATCACCAAAAGAACAAAGAGCGAGAGGAGAGGTCAAGAGATAGAAGCGTAGATCAGTCTAGGTCGCGGGATAAGGGCGACAGGGCTCGTGACCGACGATCACGAGCCCGCAAGGAAAGACGTAGGGAATGAATACCACCCAAAGGCGATCTCGAATTAGCTAACAGCAACTAGGCTACGACGAAGGAGCTCCCGTAGATGCCTACGACTCTGGATACGATGTCGAAGCGCCCCCGCCGTCTCCTCCGCACGCCTCCGGGGGCTTCCCTCCTACAAATCAAGCCCCAATCCCGCCCACTGCTGCACCTGCTGGCCTCACTCAACATCCCAACAAATCAACTTTAAATCTCAATAATCCGTATCCTGCCTACAATCCTCAAGACTATATAAACCTACCCCCTCCACCCCCAGGACCGCCTCCGGCGTCGGGAACATATTTCCCACCGCCAGCAGGTACGGGCCAACGCCCGGATCCAGAACACGTGAGTCAAGTTCCAAACACTGAAGTCAGCCGAGCCCATCCTAGTACCTCTCGGGGCGCGACTATGAAGCAGGGTGCGTCTCCTTGAATGTACAGCCATTTCGCGTGGCCATAAGACACTTGGTTTAGGTTTCGCTACTAACACGTCCAAGATGGTGTAAAATCTGAGGCCAGACGGCCACGGACGCCTTCGTCGTCTGCGAGCTACATCGCCGAACCGAAACGAGCCACTCCAAAGGTGCATTTTGGCGCGCTCTCGCCCAAGTCGTCACAGACTTTGCAGCGACACCGTGACGATATAAACGAGGCACACTCAGATAATAATGACCATGAAGACATCTCAACACGTCAAGATAACAGAGTGTCGAGGGACTCGCACCCAAGGACACGTTCATCCTCAGATCCCCCTTCCAATCGCCTAGTTCCGACCCGCAGAGACCATACGCGGCACAGTGCTTCGCCCAACTCCTCAGATGATGAGGATATAGTCGATCTACCCAGCCGGTTCGATTCCTCGGGAAGACCTTTAGATTCTCGAGACAGGGCTCTGCGCCGCCCCCGCTCAAGCTATGGCGAATTCGAGTATCGACCCCAACACCCCGGAGACCTGAGTATGCGTGGTGCATGGGCAGCATTTCCAGCACACGAGGACCATGGGATGGCGAGCCTCGCGCAAACGTTGGGTGATTTGCTCCAGGGACAACACGGTTTTCTGGGTACCTTGGGCCACATATTACAAGATGAGGTTCTGCGATAGGTCGTCTAGGGTTTCCCTCTTTCCTTACGCGGTCTTCAGTTTCCCTGGTTTAGAAGTGATCTTTGGGTATGTGGGCTGAATTTGGTTTCTTTTTGAGTTTCTTTTTTTTTGTTTTTTTTTGCGGTCCATCGCATTGACTTCCTACTCGGTTTACTTGATTTTGGCATTAGATGAAGCGGCGGCGTGATATCTATATATATCTATCTACGTTACGAATTTCATGACGAATGACAAACGACGAATGACTCTCTCATCACTTACGGTGGTCGGCCGGCTTATCCTTGTTTTTTTTCTGCGTCTCTTTTCTTTTTGGCAATTCGGTTTCTCGGAGCGTCTTGTGCGAAGCGAGAGGAAGATCTAAATATGAGAAGTAATGAACGGGGTTGGATGAATTTGAATTCCGGCAAGGGGGGGCAATGGAGGGGGGTTGTCTAGTTTGTGATCTATACGCTATCTATATATTTTACTTTTCCCATTTATATACAATCATCTACTCTACTCTGCTCACTCACTTACTTACTTACTAACACACTATACCATGAAAATAACGGTATCTTGTCAAGATGAGTAAATAAATATCTATCTATCGACGTACCTACCTACCAATCACAACTCTTCGCGAGCAGCACAGCCAACTGCTCAAGATACCTCTTGTCCACCTCGTCGAAGCCATTGAGCTCCGCGCAATCGACATCGATGATCGCCACGACCCTCTTCGCTTCTTCTTCCTCTCCCACAATGATAGGCACCACGATCTCGCTCTTGCTGTCCCCGTCGCAGGCGATATGGCCAGGGAACGCCTCGACGTCGGGCACGAGCTGCGTGGCCCGCGTCGACGCCGCCGCCCCGCACACGCCGCGGCCGAAGACGATGGTCTGGCACGCCACCTTGCCCTGGAACGGGCCGAGGATCAGCTGTGGCTTCGCCGTCTCTTGGGGATCGAGGGTGTAGAATCCTGTCGTCGTTTGCTATTAGTAGGAACCGGAATGAGGCGAGGCGAGGCAAGGCGAGGCGATGTGAGATGAGATGAGATGAAGGAGAAACGTAGATAATTCATTACATTGAAGCTAAATGAGAGAGAAAGAGAAAGAGAAAGAGAAAACGTACCAGCCCAGTTCACCTGGCTGCTCGGGGACGGCAGGGATTTATATGCGTGCCAGAGTAGCGAGGCCGTATTTGCCAGGTTGCTTTCATGTCGTCAGACAGGGCAGGGGTCATAAAGAGTATGTATGAATTTTTTTTCATTATATCTTTGTAAATTAAATTCACGGCGTTACGCACCATACCTGCGCGCAAGACGGGATATTGTGAGTTATAAGCGTCGAGATGCCCATGCGAAATGGCGCAAAACGGGGGGTAAGAAGAAAGAAAGAAAGAAAAGCTCGCTTACCCAATTTCTCTGGCCGTCGAACAGGCCCTCGGCCTGGAGGAGGACTTGCTCGTACGACTCCTCTTTCGTCACGCCCTCGGCGAAGTTGGAGGCGTCCGCGTGGACCTAAAACAACGTGAAGACCGGTTTGTAAGTTTTGTGGGATTGAGAGCTTTATTTGTGAACGGGATTGAGGCTTTGGTTGCTGACCATCTCTGCACCGCTTTTTTATACGTTTATGTCTAAGATGGGACGGAATCTTGAAAATCGCTTTTATGTCCTGATTATTCTCCTCTTCTTCTTGTTCTTTTTCCCCTTGTTGTTGTTCTTCTTCTTCGAATAGCAGGTAATCAGAATATCCTGATGACTCTCTAAGGAAGGGTTTTTTGGAGGGGCGCGGGGCAGGGAGGTGTGGGGTCACTTCGCTTGGTCTCAAAATAGTGGTCTTGCCCTTTGGTGATTTTTACATGCAACATAAGAAAACGCGTGAAGAGGCAGTAACAACGTACTTGAATAGGGATTTCCGTTATGCTTCACTAGTGCTGTCTAAGTATTCGTCAGGATCACTATATTCGGATGCATCGTGATATATTGTGTACTAATACTGCCCACACTACTGATCTTTATCTCCTTCTGCTAGTGTCGCGGCGGGTCTGAAGATTTCTGTGACCTCTTACATCTATCGTGACGAAGCGCGATAGATAAAGTACTTCGACAGACTCGCTTTTTTTCTCTTGCTCAACCATTATTCATGGACTAGAGATCGTGAGCAGACCTTTGAAGATCTTCTTGAACTTCTGTGTTTAATCCATGAGCACTTCGAGCGCCATGATCAATTTGCCCAGCTCCTTGCCCCTGTCACCTCCCGCAATAGTCAAGAAGGCTGCTGGGTATGGTTGCCAGAGTGCTTACTCTAGGCACTACTCCTAACTCCTGAGGAGGTTCATTGTCATTGTGTAGGGTAGGAAGTTCTGATTCCTTACGGAGGTTCATAGGAAGCCTCCTTAAAAAGAACCCCAGTGCCTCTCAGCTAGGCTATTGGATGCTTGGTACTATGAGGGTTATCCGGTTTCTTTACGGACTCGATTATTCCCTGCAATTTCAACGCCATCCAGCCGGGGCCAGAAGCATATGCGGTCCCTTTGGTTCGTAGTTCGCGCCCTGGGACTCTTTCACTCGAGCTAGAGTCGCCTTGAGTAATTTGACCCTCCACCTATTCTGCAGCTTTCCATGATAGAGATCCCAAAGACGGGGCAGATAACGAACATCCTGGGCACAGTAGGTCATGATCTCCTCCCGGAGCGGTCGTTGGTCGAACACTGCGTAATCCCCGCCTTTCTCAGGAGCGAAGAGGCTGGAGCCGGCTTCCTTTGCCGCCTTCCATTTGAGTTTTTCGGTCTTCTTCAAACTCATGTCCGCCTCGATACATTGCCTCAGTCCGGCGACTTTGGTTCTGCGGTACCTGCGCGTCACTAATTCCATAAGCTGGATGTCGTGTATGTTTTGCAGTCTGATCTGGAAGTGGTGGTACAGCGCGTCGGAGTCGCAGCGCACGTCGAAAAACACTTTCGGAATGTCTTCCGACTCTAAAATAGACCGCAATGTTATGCGCGACCGTTTTCCCTTTGCTTTAAATGCCGCTCTCCCAAGCGTCGTTATGTCGACCAGGTAGTTCTGGCCCATAGGGCGACTATGCACTTGCAAGAGGGAGACTGTCCCGTGACGACATAGATTAATGCCTTCGAGGTCCATATATATCGAAGGTGGCTCAGAAGGAAGCTCGGAAAGCTCATCTATCATGGAAGAAACGGCCTCGCGAGTATCAATGATACCGCGGACCTTTTCCCGGTCTTCTTTCAGCAAAGGCGGAATTTCGACGGCTTCCATATGGCTCTCGGGAGGTGAAGTTTGATTCGTGGTCGGAGAAGGAGACGCGCTGGTGGTGTACGTAACCCTAGCTCCTCGGTATATGAACGTATTTAACGCTCGAAAAGACAAGCGTTTCGTAATCCGCATTCCCGCAGGCGGATTTATCATCATCCACTTGAGAAGACGCATCGTTGCTTCCGACTAGAGGAAGGGAGCTCATGCCGGACCACCCTGGTTACTCGTAGAGGACGAAATGCTTGCTAGAATCGAGCGAGTAAATGGCATGCATGAATTGGTAGATATTTTTAATTCAATAGTATAAGTATGCCCGTCGTGATCAAAATAAATTTTAAGTAGTTGCTAGTGTACTACTAAAGTATCGTCTTGATGCCAAGCAGGAGTCTGCAAATTTATGTATTACTACCTAGGTACTAGGATTTTCGTTGGGTCAAGATGAGCGATCACTGCTTATCTAAGCCGCACTATACTTCGTATCGTCTGGGGCATCGTGCGGGCCGTGTGATTGGTCCCTAAAGTACTAGGTACTTACAAGTACCCATCCAGGTTCGAAATAGAGGCTTGAAGAGCGTTGGACTGCAGCCAATATTCAATTCAGAGCATCACGTCAGTTCTACTTCAAGGAATCGTGACGAGAAAACAGTTGCAAATTCTCTGAGTGGTTAGATAGTGGTTTAGTTAATGGCATGTCTTGACCAATAAGACCGAGTGTCAAAAGAGACCCTTGATGTACATGGACCAAGCTACGAGTTTGCGGAATGCCTGTCGGCATGTCCAGGCGCCCCAACTTGTCCGCCAGATGGACCGGTAACCATGCCCCAAGCTAGTCCAACTGCCAAACAAATAGGGATGAATCTCGACCTTTTTTTTTATTTTTTTTATATTTTTTTTTTCTTAACTCAGCCAGTATGTTGAGGGGATCGTGGAAAATGCACACAATTACGCTTTTGCATTGGCGGTATTCTTGGGGTACAGCCTGATTTATGTCTCTTTGGTACTCCAAACGGCACCGCAGCGTATACGACCGGTATGAAGTAGACAAGAATACTGTCACCCGTCTCTGGCATCTTGGTCGGCAGTGATCTCACGAGTGGTGTGCTGTGCTGAATGCGCAGTGTGATCTTGTTCGGCCCACCAGCAGAGGTTGTCGCGGTTATCCTCAAAAGCCCGCTAAGACACCATCGTGCGAATGCGAATAATAGCGTGCCGGCTGCTCGGCGCACAGCGTCTCGAGCTGCTGCGATCTCGCAACGGATGATAAACAACGACGAGGACGCGGCTAGGGGGCCCTGAGGAAATGCCATGATGGAAACAGACTGGGGCGATTGAGCTGAGACGGATTGGTTGTCGATTAGTGCGATGATGATGATGGACCTTGATGTGGTATAAGATGGATGATTATTTCTCGTGGTGGCGTGTCTTATGCGGTCACGTATAGCCTAGAATCATCGTTTCTGCTGGCAGTATATCACTGCACTGGCTCAAAGGTGATGCTGTCAATGCGATCTATGTTAGGGTTAAGTCGATTCGCAGAGAAAGAATACTCGAACTTGATGGTGACAGTATCAGTTGTCGGTATGTATTCGACAGTGTTGGGCGTGAAGTCGCCACCATAGCCATGGTCCGTTGAGTTCACAACGTATACGGGCACCTCGTTAAACGTAACATCGATGTATCCGGCTTCGGCGTTATCGAACCAGGTCCAGAAGCTCAGTCGGTAGGCTACGTTGGGCACCACCCGCACCGGCGTGGAGATGAGCCGAACAGATATCCCGCTCTGCGTGCGGCCTGACGGCGGTGTGAAGTTCACCTGGAGCGAGCTATTGCCCGTGTGCCCGGGTGCTCCGACAGAGAATCGTATCGCCTGGTCGGGGACTTCTACGAACCAGGGCGCGAGACCACACTCGAAGTCTCCATTTGGCAGTAGTGGTCCTGGGTCTGTCCGTCTGGGTGGCAATGGCAATCGGAATGCAGACTGTCGAAGGCCGTAGGAGGAGCTACTGATAAAGAGGACGTCAGTATGCAGATTGATAGTTGACATGATTATATTGTATATCAGCTTCAAGGTGACAAAAA
The DNA here is from genome assembly GCA_022578855.1 of Nemania serpens. NCBI lineage: Eukaryota > Fungi > Ascomycota > Sordariomycetes > Xylariales > Xylariaceae > Nemania > Nemania serpens. Next base: position 835,463 of record MU396677.1, on the reverse strand, counting down.
CTTGAATAGGGGCTTTTTGTTAGGCGGATTTACTATGTATTGTTACAGCTGCTGCTAGCCCCGAGGACGAGAAGCGTTGCAGCCGCGAGCAGTTTACGGCCGCAAGTTGAGGAGAGGAGGGTCATAGTCACAAAACCGCTGCCTGTTTTGACGTCTGTCTCCTAACTATGTCTCGTTGCGCGAAAGTTGTCGGGGCTTGTCAGTGCAAAGCTTGGGATAAGTAGGATATTGTGTTCTCTCGATCTTGTGTTAGAAGTCACCAGGCCTTTATAGTCATTCCCTAAATGACGGTAGGACTTAATGGCATGATGCAAAGCCATGTACTGGACGCCACCGATTAAACGCTGTCGAACGATTAAGTTGAACCGAGCTGGGGCTGAGCTGAAGATCTGCAATGACAACAGACAGGGCCTCCTGTCGGATTTCGCGATTATGGCTACCAATTTAGTTGGTTGAAGGGCTGTATTAGAGTGTTATGTGTGTTTGTCTAGGAGCCTATTACAGGTTATTCTAGGGCTCTAGTATAGGTTGATTTCCTAGCCACCCCCCTGCTTAGTCACCTATAAAGCCACCTTTCCTTGGTACCCTCCAGCCACCCTGGTGATCCTTCACTAAGTGGCTCACAGGCTCTATAGCCTGTTAGGCGCCGAGTACCAAATCTGACACCTCCCTCTCCGAGTACATGGCTTTGGCGGTAGTTGAAGAGTACTTAACCTAGCCTGAACAGTCGACTTAGTTGAGCCGTTTTCATATTATGAATATATAAGTCGGATCGAATGTTTGAAAGGGTAGGAAAGTATCTCTCTGATGCACTTTCTAATTAATGTATCATATACTCCCAAATGACCCTTTCGCATAATCGCATTCCCATTAACAACTTAGTAGTATAAAAGCTAAGCGAAAATTTCCAATGACCCGAGCTTCGAGGTATCGTATCTAGAACGATCTCCGGAGTCCGGATTGGCCACATAGCCGCAACGCTCTATAAGCAATACCCTTGTTGGACAGCTAGAAAACGCCAACTAATACGCCGATCCAGCTAACTAGTTAACTGAGCACTGTTCCCGCCATTCTCGACCTACAAGGCTGCTCACGCTCACTCTCGCATCGCTGTTGCTTTTCGACTGATCTTCGGCTGGCGCCATATTGGTTGTGACGAGCCGGTGTCCTATCCAGCCTCCAAATCACATCATAATACTACTAGTCCTTATTGGCTAAAACTGTAGCCCTCTTGCATTTTCATTGGCCATATTCCCTGAGCACTCTATTTATCTTATGTGTCTGCGGACAAAATTTAGACCGCATCTTCGCGATTGAGCTGATGAATGACTCTCCTCCGACCCTTTCAAGCGCCGACAGTACTACATCAAATAGTGCCGAGAGGAACTACAGTCAATGCATTGCTTATATGCAAGAAAGACAGCAGTAAAGAGAAAAGTCAATGGATAAGCGTTGGTTAGACAGCATGCAGATATGGGCGACGACGTTGATATGGAGCTTTGCTGCTTATCCGTCTATGAAATGATGTGCCCCCCATCTCATCTTGAGATTCGGAACCGGAATCCCACGAACTTGAGGACGAGGCCGTGATGACAACGTCAGCCACTGACCAAACCCACCTTCGTACACTCTTGTCGTTAATTAATGTACGAGGGCTCAAAAGCTTTGCTTTCAAGTGGATGTAGCGCATCTCCTGATCGCATTATTTAATAGTCCTAGACTCAGGAAAGGCACTTCATCAAGATCTTGGTATCAGGTTCTAGACAGTCGTCTCCGACTATCAATCCTAGGCAGCGCAGGAGAAGCTCAGAGTGCAAAACATAATCATCACTATATAAGAACTCAAAGTCATCTATGATGAAATATATGGCTACAGAGAAAGTTATTCGACAAGTTCGCGTAGCACTCGGTAGAACCGATACGTATCCTTATTTGGCGCCGCTTGAATCAGAAGTCCAGGCTCGGACAGTTCCGTGCATCGAGGGTTATCAGGAGCTGAATGATGACAAACAGGAGAAAGCCCTTGGGTCCTTGCCGCGGGTCCATGAGTAAATTGCGCCGGTTGTAGAAAAAATGTTGTAGATATTCTAGGATTCGATCTTCATCGGGCAATACGAAATTGGCGCTCAAAAGTGGCATTGTTGACGCCTCGTCCCGAAAGGAAGATTCCATGTTTTCATTAATAAGAATCATGTCTAGATGTCCGCCTTTCATTTCGGCTAGGAAACTAGTCTCTTGTAGGCGGGTTGTGCTTGTCCTTGATTGCGTGCCTCCTCTCTTATTCCATGACATAGGTTCTATAGCTAATGGTAGTAAGAAGGCCATTGCGGTGCTCTAGCATCGAGCCAACAACAGATCTCCGCCTACGGATGCGCATTCCATCAATCAACAAGCTGAATAGAATATGCGATAGTTTATAAAATGTCGCGACGAATCCGGGCGTCACGTCGAAATACGTCACAGGCTTCTTATACTCGCTGTAGTTTCTTCAAGTTTCTTCACGAGGACTTACACCATTTCCTTCAGGCTGAGACGCTCTCGTGTCCAATGCCAGCTTTTCTCTCATGCGCCAGTAGGTTTTTCTTGAGCTGTTGAGGTAGATTCGTCCTTTGGTCTATTCAGCACCATTTCTAGTCGGCACTCTGCAGAATAGCAGGCTCTAAATGACTCTCAAGACACCACAGAATCTGACGCTGGACACTCAAGGGCTCCACGCAGGAAGGAATCCCTTAGTCACCAATTGATGAGAGCTCGACTAGGGGCGTTTTAAGAACTTCTACGGCCAGCTTCAAGGACACCATATCCTCGAAGTCCCCGAGGTCACGCCGGAAACACAGAATGAAATTGCTGCAGACACGGATAAATGGGACAAAAAACGCCTGGGGAATCACTCTGCCTACCTAGACTCAGCTACTACTATCAACATATCTTAGGTCTAGATAATCCGAATCCAGTCCCCTCCTATTGTCGCTCATCTCTGGTATACCGGGGACCTCGACATTACGTGGCAAGATAGATTTGACCACATCCTCACACGTTTCTCAGGCCCTTCACATCTCTACAATCTCTTCAACCAAAGACAAAGCTTGTCCTCGGGAGGTTAGAGAAGAATTAGTATAATTTTGAAGCTTAAACTTTTACGTCGAGGCGCAATGCCATTGCTAACGACTTAGAGAATGAGTTGATAGAACCCTACCCCTATCCCGGCATGGACGACCGAATCGCTCTGGACCACTTGCAGTGCTACGTAGAATTACGTCGACGAGAAGGTGGCAACCACTTCATGATTGCGTCCGAGACCGATCACACATCAAAGAGCGGTTTAATGCCTCCCACTTCAACAATGTACCCATTGCATCTTCACAAGTAAATTGTAGCTTAAACAAAGTAGCAGACACAGATATAGATAAGCACTTACCACAAGCCTCCAATCTCCTTTTCTCTTCCTCCCAACATGTGAAATAGGTGTTGCCTCGGACGTCACTTACCTCGCCGACTCGTCGCATGTGACAGGACGTTTCTGATCTTGGATTGCCTGTTCCTGCGCAGTCTCGTTCAACATAGGGACATGTTCAGAGACTTGAACCCCAGCCCAGACCACCGGTGAGCGATAGATTTCCTAGTAAAAGCACATTATGACTAATGCAGGGTACGGTAAGAGCGCCTATTGCCCATTCTAAACTAGGACCTCGTCTACGGTAGGCGACTGTGCTCTGTTATGTGGAAGTCTTGTCCTGACACTTGCACAAGTCGAGTGATATGAGCTGAAGGTGATATACAGCCTAGCATATCTCTGAGGCCGCATTTTGTTGCTTGGTGAGGCCGACATCTTTCTTTCTAGGCGAGACATGAACAGTCCCAACGCAATGCTCTGGTCTCTGTTACGAATTCACATACATTTCTTACTACCTGGGGTCGAAATGGGAACCGAGATCGTAAACTATTTCTACATGTGCTTGAGTACTAAAGCGGGATTCTCTTCCTCGCGACGAAGAGAGTCGGAACAATCGACGGGCGAAACTGATGAGCAAGCTGGCTTGTTGAGGGAGATGTTAGGACGACCCGGCTCGGTGACAAAAAATACATATGTGGCGCTGAGGGACAATGGAAAATTACTCCAAGATCAAAGACAAGGGAGGAGAGTTTCGAGAGATCTTGTGAAAACGAGAAGGCCCGGGAAGAGGAAAGAGCGCTATTATGCCGAGGAGGGACGGGGAACAAGACGCTGAAGACGAATGTAACGAAATTAACGAGGTTGTAAAAGGTCTACCGAAAAGAGTTCGACAAAAAGCTAGCGAGGTTTCCGGGCCCAGTAAAAGTCGTGACGAGCCAAATGAAGAGGGCAACGAGGGAGACTGTGAGGGACTTGACGATGAGACGAGTAGCTTAGAATAACTAGTTTCCGTTGAAGAAGATAAGAGTGGTGGTAGACCTGAGGAAGATTTCGAGGAGGCAGAAAACGACGACTCGATACGTATTTGGTTGTTACTATCACCGGGAGACTGAAAGAAGGGAAAGTTAGTTTCAACCTGCATCGTACCACAACTCAGACCTAGGTAGCGTATAGGAAGTTGTAGTGTGTAGAGTCGAACTGCCGCTCTCAACACAGGATAGGTGTGTTGGTGTTGAAGCAAGAGGCTGAGCTAGTCTAGCGCCTCCGGCGCAAATGTTTTTATTTTTATCTCTTTCAAGGTAATTAAGTCTCCCAGCTGCTTATATTGTTGCAACCCAGGTGGGACTCCCAAGGCAGCTTCTTGCATAATTAAGGTAGCAGTATATCTTGTTTAAATTTCTCTTTTTTCCTCGAGGAAAATAAGTTCTATATTTCCCGGCACAAGTCCTCGACGGTACCTAGCAATCAATCATCTGCATGAGAACGAAAGGTTGCTAGCTACGGTGGCACATTAGGCATTCGAGATGGAACGACAGACACCTTGTTAAAGGAACACTGCATATAAAAACCCCAGGTATCCAACCTTTTTCCATCCGTTAGCATGATCAGATTACCTACCTATTACTTTTGATGCACAGCACGCGCTCTCCGAGACACCCACTTTCTTGCACTATATGTGATATGGTAAAAGCTCGCGTGACCGCCCGGGGGGCGCCATCAACTGAGATAGATTGTCCGTCCATTCAGGCCAGTCGATGCGGGGACGTCCTTTTTACCTGCGTCTGCGGGTGTCGAGCATAATCAATCAGCGACCGTATCCTGCAACCTACCACCTTATTTATCCCACCCCTGTCTTGGTCTCCAAGCGGGACAAACCCTCGGGATCGAAATCGGGCAAGTCGAGGTAGTGTAGGTAGATATATTACAGATTACAGATGGCCCGTTTCTGGCTAGGAGCTTGTATGGTGGGCCATGTGGTGGCCGCAAGTGTGATATTATTGCCTTTCTGAGACAGCGCACGCGAGACATTCGAAGGGCTGACACGACGACTTAGCTGATGCGTAGCAATGCAAGTTCCCGACAACTAGGTAGATGAGGATATGTACGCATGTCCTCATACAGGCAAAGACGGGCGCATCCATGAAATGAAACGAGGATAAATCCAGTCTAGCAAGATGGATGGCGGCGAATGATGCGAGGCCCGGCCCGCATTTGTCAATCCGGGGCTGCGTCCGCCCGGGGGGGGGGCGAGCAGGGTCTCATGCCCAAAACGCCTTCTTACATGTTCTTTGAGGGGTTATAGCCTCGAAGGCCATATCGGCAGATAGAGCTATATGCACAGTCAGAGTGTCCGAAGCCACCAGGCGCACTGATGTGTGTCTCTCGGCGTCATGCTGTCCGTCCTGGCGATGCAAGCCGGTGTCTTATGCCTGCCTTAAACAGTCACGGATCCTGCGGACGACGAGGACGAGGGGTATGGCCAAAAGCGAGTTGAGCGCTTCAGAATGTCGGGAAGTTCCATTCGTACGAAGCTGGGAAAACTGCCGTTATCGGCCACCTCGCCTCCTGATATCTCACTCATGTCTCGTGCCTCATGTCTCGGGTGCGGTTGACAGATAATTAAAGGTGGCATAAGCGCGCTCAACGCGACGCCAAGGATGACATACTCGGAATATCCTTCTCACAGGGAGTCATGCAAGATGATCACTCTTTGGAGCGCAAGTGACTTCTCAAGACGGCCGGAAATAAGTCGGGCCCCTATTTTGCTTCTAGTATTAAGCATAGGAAGGGTTACAGTAGGATACCCTACTTACATGAAATAAGAAGGACATTGGCATGCATCCTTCGGGATGGACACTACCCTGGGCAGTACAAGAGCGTTGCCGATAGGTAGATCCGTCCAATCACCTGCACAGCACCTTGATATCGAGCAAGGGTAGGCCGAGATAAGTTGCTTATGAGCCGCGCCGAGCGGGCTCTGGAGATCGATTGATCGATTGATCCGCCTACCAACTCCGAAATGGCGTAATCACTGCTTCGAAAGAGGTCTTATCTCGAGCGTCTCCGCCTCTCGTGAGATAACCCGTCAGACTGAAGTTGGAGGGTAACAAATCTACCATGATGGGAAGCTAGTGAGTGCTTGGTTAACTCTGTCCTCCTCCTCAGAGTCTTCATGGCGAAGCAACGCACGCCGCTCGTCGGCTAAGGGTTGTGAAGGGGTCCATGCGCAACGATTGATGGTGTCAACTAATCCGACCCGGCCTAACTCACTACGGCCACACACGAAGTGAGACGCACATGGGCTACTAAATGATTCTTGAGGTCCAGCCCCTTCCGGCCTGCAGAAGTGGATGCTTCGAGAAGAGGGCATCGCGGGTAGGTCTCGACATCAGGCCATTCATAAAACCGTTACGTATAGATATCATAGACGCGCGAGTCACGATGGGGGACGCTATGGGCGAATTTTTTCTTCGTGGCAGAAGAAGTCGTCCTCTTTCTACTCGGTTGGATTGGCGGCATGTCGGGCGCTTGTCCCAGCGGCGTAAGATGGGCCTATACTTTGTATAGGTAATCTACAGTAATATACCCGATCACTTATGACTACACACCTGGTATATAAGTAGGTTGGTTGGGCAAATATCTGTTGTAGATAGCAAAAATTACAGGTACATCAACTGACCAACTAAGTCCCTACCACCTGGGAAGCTGGGGTTCTGAGCTGGGGCTGGAGTTTGCAGTTCGTTATATTTTGATACGACGCCTATTTACTAGACTGCAACGTGATGGCTGAGATAGGCAATAAGTCTCGCGATCAACTTTTGCTTGGGTCTCTGCAAGCCCACTGCATGATGCATGGCAGATAACACCAATACGGCTAGGCGGCTTTCTATACCCAGGAGGTATACGCTACTTAGGCGAGTACATGAGGCAGCGTTAAGGTTTTTATCAGTACAAGTAGATGGCTGTATTCTATACCTACTTCCAAGCAGTGATGTGCCAGCTAAATGTCGCCTAAGTAAGGGTATTGTATACAGCTTGGCCAGTACACATGTAATTGGAACTCCTAAAGCTGCGATATGATTTGTCAATGACTTAGATCTTCTAGGTTCTCTAAATGCCCACATCTAGGTACCTAGTACATATGCCGAACCGTTGAACCGCCGGGGGGTCCGTCGGCCAGTCTGGCCTCCCGGTGGGCTACCTACTCGCCGCACCCTCCACTACTTTGTACCTCCTCGGAATGAAGCAGATCGCATCCGGCAGTACCGATACCTACAGAGAGGTTGGTATGGTAGTACCTACGTTCGTGAACAGATACAAGAGGTATATAGATCGGGGAATAGCAACACAGATACCTGGTGTTATCTGCCTCCCCTCCGTCTCTCATTGTTCTTATTCGGCGAGCTTAACAAGTCGTATCTCAGACAATATCGCATTACCTGCCTACCATCCCTACCATTTGCCTACCCAGGTACTTTAATCTTTATCTACGCAAGGAACATTGAAAGTACGGTGTGTAGGCGTTATAGGTAAAATAGGTACATACCTACTTTACTAGTACATATCTAGTGCTCCGAGGTTCACAAGTACACTACGCGTGCGGCGTACATACAAAACCCACCCGGTCGCATTAATAAGTGCTATAACTTTCTTTTCCCTGCCAAGGGCCGAGTCAGGCGCATCACGGACTACATCTAGTACCTTTATAAAACCAATTAACAGGCCTCCTTGCAGGGGAACGTATCGCGGGCATACCTGGACCCGGCGGTTCGGCTTGTCAGAATTTTCTCTCGCTCCGGCTCTAGAAAAAGAGAGAGCGAGAGAGGACCTTAACCAGATTCCGTAAACGATACACGGCAAGGAGCTTGCGCACGTGCATACGGAGGCTATACTAGATCTACATGTAAGCATTGGCGTTATCCATCTTTACCCACACCGGGGCCCCTTCGGTTTTCAGTTTTGGACCAACCAAGCAACACCATCGCCGCTTGTACCCATCGCCATCAACGTCATCGCCACTCCCAGTCGCTAGCAAGAATTTCCACTCCAGCATTAGCATCAGCATTAGCATCAGCATTAGCATCAGCATTAGCACCGCTCCCCACCAGAGCTCAGACACGTGGGCGCGGCACGATTCGACCAACCAATTGACAAACCAACCCTCCAATCTGCCAACTTGCCAGCCAGTCAGCAAACTTCACAAATCTAACCTGTCTTCGTTCCATAGTGCTTGGATTGATACTACGCTATAACTCACCTGCGTCGAACAAAGAGCGAAGGTAGCAGGGACAGAGGAAGAAGAAGGGGGGAGTGAGAGAGAGAGAGAGAGAGGTGGGAAACAAAGGAAGAAAAGAGAGAAAGAGAAAGAGTGAGAGTGAGAGTGAGAGAGAGAAACAGAGAGAGGGAAGGAAAGAAGAGAAAGAGGGAAGAGAAACAGAGAGAGAGAGAGAAAGGAAGAGACAGACAAAGAGAAATAGAGTGCCCGCTCTTCTCTCTATCTCTAGGAGGCGAGAAGTGACCCGGGGGTCCGGCACCACTATGCTCACAGCTCCAAGATGAAATTCGGAGAGCAAATCGAGCAGGCGTCGGTGCCGGGTTGGAGCTTACACAACGTCGACTACAACTCGCTCAAGCACCAGATCAAGGTGCATACCACCAAGGACCAGGCCAATGCCGCCACCGCCATCGCTATCCCGGGCCAGCAGGACCACGCCCTGAGGCGGTTCGAGGACGCCTTCTACCTCGAGCTCTGCTCTCAACACAACCGCGTCGGCCTGTTCGTCACAAGCAAGGCCGACGAGATCTCGCGTCGCCTACGTATGCCGTTCCTGTCTCCCATCTCCTATGCTCTACCCAGTCTAGCATCCAGTCTGGCATCCAGTCTGTCATGCAGCCCAGTTCCCAGTCTAGTCTCCTATCTCGTTCTCCGTCCATTGACGCCATTGATGTTCTAGGTCACCTCTCGGGCCTCGTGCACCGGCTGATGCTGAGATGCGCCGATGCCCGCGGCTTGTCGGCTAAGCGACAGCGGCGCCTCGTCAAGTACTACACACAAATCGAGGAGTGCGGCGAGGACGTCAGAGCACTCGGCCGATTCGTGGATGCTCAGGTCACCGCTTTTCGCAAGATCCTCAAGAAATACAAGGTACGTACCTATGCATCGTGCCCTCATCCATGCATTCATACATTCATTCATGTATTCATCCTATCCATTCGCTCAAGCAGCTGCAACTGCAACTGGCGTGGTACGGTTTGGCTGTCGATACGGGCTATCCTACCGCTCCCGTGCTGGACCTACCTTGGTAGTCTATCATCCATGCAAATAGTGGCGCATTGCAGATCGGGTGCTGACATGTGACGCCCACCTCCTACACAGAAATGGACAGGATCGACCAGCTTAAGCAGCCGGTTCAAGGATAATGTCCTCGACAACCCTAAGAGCTTCACCAACTCCAACTTCGCCCCGCTCCACCTGCAGTACCGGGAACTGCGCACCATCCTCGAAGCCGCCGCGCCCGTGGACACCAACGTCCTCGAACCGCCGCTCCCTACCGAATCGCGCGACCAGTCCGGTCGCAGGATCCATACCCGCTCGAGCGACTCTCGACGCTCGTCGCAGAGCATCGCTACCCCGACGCCGCAGACGCAGACGTACTGGAACGAATACGAGGACGGCAGCGACGCCGGCGACCAGGACGACACCTACGTCCTCTACATCGATCCCAACGCCAGCAACGAGATACCCGGTCTGGCCTATATGAGAAGCATGCTGGGCGCCCCCGTCGACCGAGTGCGACACTGGCTGCAGTCGCAGAAGTCGAAGGACGTGCCCGCGACCTCGCCATCGGAGACGCAGTCGCTCCTCGGCGCCCGGCAAAGCGGCGCGGCCGATTATTTCAGCGTTCACGGACGACCGGACCACGGGCCGGCGACCGAAGACGAGTATCTCTCCTCGGAGGAGGGGGAATCGTCGCACCACGCCCACAGCCTCGGCTTCCTCTCCTCGTACTCGTACTCGTCCTCCTCGTCGGTCGATCTGAAGGTGGGCCGCTACCAGGACAGGGTGGTCACGCGCAGCACCGTGCTCGCCTTCGTGGCCGCCTTCGTGCTGCTCGGCGTCTCCGGCCTGCTCGTCATGACGGGCCGGCGGCGCCTGCGCCTCGAGGTCGACGCCGGCGCCACCGTCGGCTCCGTCGCGAGCCTCTTCTGCGCCTGCATGGGCCTCGGCGCCACCTTCTACCGCCACTCCCCCGCCGGCTACCTATATACCCTCGCCGTGTGGGGCGCCTTCATCACCGTATGCGCGCTCAACGGCATCCTACTCGTCGTCGTCGTCGGCAGCAGCGGGTTATGAGAACCAAGGGTACCTACCTACCTCCTCCTTGGTCTCTCTCTCTCTCTCTCTCTCTCTCTCTCTCTCTCTCTCTCTCTCGCCCCATAGCGTTTCTCTATACTTGACTCCTTCCTTCCCTTCTCTTCTGAGAAAAAGAGTAGAGAAAGGAAGCGGTTTCTGGATGTTTTTCACGACCCTGTATACTTTCCACGCCTTTTACGCACGCTTCTTCTTACTCTTGCTTGAGCTTGATGCGTTTATAGACCGAGATGGGATAGGACTTTTTTTTTTTGCTCCGGGGCACTTCGGATGAATGGGATGGGATGCATTGCATTGGTCAAAAGGCCGGGGCTGAAATGAATTAACGATTCTTTTCTTCTCTCTCTCTCTCTCTCTCTCTCTCTCTCTCCGTCCCTTTGCTTTTTTTATATTTTTTTTATATTTCCCCAAGCCCCCTTTATTCGGGCTTTCCCAACTCACCGACCGGGTTCACATGCGCCGGCGTTCAATTTGTATATACTGCCGACTGCATACCGCATACTGGCATGCCTTATACCAACCACACTTACTTGCTGTGGGTGCTTGGATGCGCGTTAGGGGCGCCACAGTCGGTGCTTAATAGTGTAGGGTATGGTAGGGTAGGGTAGGGTGGACTGGAGAAGAACGATCCCCATCATCTTCTGATCAGGGGAGGTTGGTATTTAATTAAACTACCTACTTACTTACCCACCTACCTACCTCGGCACGGCTTATCATGTTAGCCTAGACAGACTGATATCCCTATATGTTTATATATATGTAGGCCAGGTACACCTATCTACCTACCTACCTATAGGTAACCTGCATAATTCATGTCATGTCTAATTCAAGTACCTATTCAAGTACCGTATTGTTTCGCGCTGTGTCATAGTATCTATCTCAGGCTAGGCATGCCTATGTGCTCGTTTCTCTATCCAGATGTCAGAGAGGTGGAAAGCGAGGTCTAATACTTATCTTTTATTTTTATCTTTACTCTTTTTATAAACAGAGATAACATGAAAACAACCTTTTGGCCCTCTTTATCAGAGGAAATCTAAAAGAGCCGAGCTGCTTTCTAAAACTCCCTCTCCTCTCCTCTACATGCTAAGTGTACCTAATCCAGAGGCACTCGAGCTTGGACTATCTATCTACTTGCTTACCTACTTGTAGTCTGTCCAGTCGAGATAACCGGGCAGTATATACCGTCTAATAATAAATCCGTCTACGCCATCGAGTTGGTGTTATGGATAGGGAGTATGAGTTGCTATTCTCGTCTTTTTTAAGTTTCTCCCTCTTACTCAGATTATTACACACACACCTCCTGATTGATGTTTATCTGCCTATGAGGGAAAATAGAGAGAGAGAGAGAGACAGGAGCACAATCAAAACGGAAATTTGGTTTTCGTAATAGTAATGATACATACATACACCTCATAGGTAAACTGACCAAGACTGCCGCACCCGCACCCCGTACCCCTATCCATATCGTCCCGTGCCGGTTACCAATCCATATCGCATCGCATCGCACCACATTACATCTCATTACATCGTGTTTGCGCCCTCCATTCATACACACAATACATACATGCACGCCATACATCCTTTGCCAAGGTGTGTCTCCCTCTCCGCTTTTGTCCCTTTCCCCTATCTCCCCCCCAACCCTCTTTCCCCTTTCCCGTGTCCATCTTTCACCTCACCCGGCCCTCATTCCCTGCCCTCTGCTGCTCGATTCAGCAGTATGCAGAATGCCTTATCTCGTAGTATATGCAGTATATATATAAATATGTTATGTGCTGTTGTTTTTCATCGTAATCGCTCTTGTTGTTGCTGTTGTTGCTGGTGGTGTAAATCTTGCTGGTCCCACATTTGTTCCTAACATGATCCGATTTGCGCCTGAGATTCGTCCTTATGCCCAGTGCCAACAGTTTATCGCGCCTCGTGCCGACGTCCGCATGTCCCTTACTTCGCTCTTCTGCTGCAGCTGCCCTCTCTTTGTCTGCCAATGTCTGCCTGCGCCCCCATACGCGTTTGTTTTTTCGTAATTTTTCGTCGTGTTAAAAGTCCCAGGCACCATCCCAAGACGTGGGTGTGGTGGTAAGTGGCATAGAGTCAAAAAGCTCTGTTTTCGACCACGACTAATTCCACTTATACCCGGCCGAACAGATTTGTAAGATCGGTGTGATATCGGCCTCGGGTAGTACTTTGCGCCCACTCGAAATGCGTATGGGATCAACAGATACGAGCAGATCCCGTGCCGTGGTTAGGTTGAGAAGTCTCTTCAAACTCAAGAGTGCCACCTCCTGTTTCTTTGCCTCGTTGTCTCTTCCCGCTGACTGACACCCGCTAGCCGACACGGCTGGCACCGAGACCAAGCTACTGCACCCTGACGTCCTGCAAGAGCCCTTAGGTCGTGATCATAGCGTCAAGTGATAGATAATAAGAGCAAAGCAGTCCTTCTTAGGTACCGTCGAAAATGAGCTCCACGGGATAGGGTTCACAGGCGGTGCTAATAACACCTATTTCGAACAACTCAGCTCTCCTTGAACTCATTGATTCTCTTTTTTTTTTAAAAAGATTTTAGGCAGGTTAGACAGCTTGACATTGCAGGGACGTTCCGGCGTGCGAGGCGTAGAATCCCACCCATTGTCCGTTCCCTAGCTTACAGCGGGTAATCGTATCCCAAACCCCGCGGCGGCGGCGAAATCGACGTGTTCTTTAGATAATGGTTGCGGTTTACTATGAAGTTCATTTAGTAAATACCCTCGAGACAGGAGTCAACCAAAGGAAATTGAGCCTCTGCTCGTAGGTCCTAGCATCGGGTGTGACGAGAGCGAAACAGGTTGTTATCACTTACTCCCGGTTCGATACTCCAGCTCTCTCATCATTTTCTCTGAAGCGATTGCAGTTAGCACGACTATGTTACGCAATGTACAGCAGAAAAGAGCAGCGTCGGTAGAGTAGGAGACAAACATACCAGCAAACCCCCATCGGAAGCTAAACAGCAATAGGCTTTCGAACTTTTCCGTGATGGCCTTTTGACACGCTTCATGCTCTTCGGGGAAGATGCGCGAGATGCAAGCATAGGCGAGGATGACTCTATAACATGACGCGCCGGCCGGGGCGCACAAGACAGCAGGTGATCGCGAAGGCGACTCGAAGTCCAAGTTTATCTTGCAGGATATCTCGCTCGACATCTTACAAGCGAATCGCAGCGCCGCCAGCGCAATGGTCAGATCAGGATCGGACTCGATGGCCGCCGGCGTGCTGTGCTCTATAATACCTAGGAAAGGTGTATAGAGGACGAAAAGCGCGCTATCGTAGCGAAGCTGTTAGTAACGGCATCAAAACTGCTGTGTCCAAGGAGACAAAGAATAAATTTTGTTTCCTGAAACAACAGGCTATCGAAAGTAGTCATGAGAGTTGCAACGTACCCAATAAGCATTGCAAAGCAGTCGAGCTTCGTTTCCCAATCTAGGCTTTGCGCCAGGAGGTTCTTCGTCGCCATCCTGATCTCGGTGTCGAGATCAGTAAAGTTGCTGAAGTGAGGTTTTTCGCCCGGATGCTTCCGCCGCTCCTTGTCGATTGACAGTGCTTTGTGGAAGAGGCTGGCTGTTTTGGCGGATAATTGGAAGGATCCCAATTTCTGTGAGCCGACTTCTACGTCCGTAGTTAGCAGGCGGCCGCTTGGGAGCGTCGGCCGGGGAGACGTTGATGATGAAATAAGGTGTATCGCGGTGCCCGGGGCCGGACTCATGACTTGCGACTCGATCCGTGACTCTGGAAGCAAAGTGGCTCGACTGGGACTCTCAAAGACAAACGGCAAGTGCCTCATGGCATCGTCCTGGAGGATGAACCTAGCCGAGTGTTAAAATGCAAACACCCAAATTGAAATAAAAGCAGCATCTCCCTAGCCCCCATTATGCCATCGCCAACGACGTTGATGTGGTGCATTCGTAAGTGTAGGTGCTTGGTTCTAATTGAGTATAAAACTTACTGTTCTAGAATGAACAATCCCCACCACAGGCAGTTTTGCTGTTCCTCTTGGAGAGTTAACGGCACGTCGTCGATCCCGCTCTCTCCCTTCTGCGTTGCGCAGATACCCAGAACCCGAGCTACCGCCGCAGTCTGACTGAGGGTCTGATACGCCGTCTCTATCTCACCGTGGCCGTATTCGTACAAGGCCATCAGCGCGCCGCATTGGACCAACTCAACAGTCGGATGAGGGCCATCCGCGCAGACCATTAAGAGCAAGGCAAGGATACGCTTGAGCGTCCGGTATGTTTCGTCGAACATGTGTTGATCGCCGGCATCAGTGACGCGCATACGGATGGTGAGATTCATAAGAACAACGAGCAGGGCGAATTCTTTAGACGCTAGTTCTGGGCTGCCCGTGTGGGTGGACTGACTCTTCTGCGTCGTGACCTGGTGGTCCGCGGTTCCATGTGAGTACGGCGATGAGTCCATATCTGACGGGGAGCGTGACTCGATTGATCCAAGCATGCTCTGTAGTTGCCGGTAGAACAAGGTCGGGTGAACGACGCCGTACCACGGATGGATAAAGTTAAAATAGAGGGCTATAGATTGGCGGTAATCGTGCTGCGGTGCTCCCGAAATAGTGTCTAGAGCTACCAAAGACAGAATCTGCGAGGCGGCTATGCCTTCAAGTGGCTCGGCACCACGGAAGAGAATGTCACTGGCGAGAGAGTGGGATTGCGATAAGAAGACAACTTGTGCGTTATTGGAGTTAGAATTGTTAAAATTCGGGTCTTGCACGTAATGACATTTTGCATTTAACCTATTAATGGTAATTAGCATCAGGAGCGGAACGAAACCCCAAACATGTAAGTAGAGCCTACCTTCTACACCTATCACAAGACGGCAGTTTTTTGTCGCATTTTCTTTTCGACGCCCTGCACTTCTCGCAGGCTCTCGAAGCCTGCACGTCGTGGGCGTACTGAGCGTCCGTCATGACGGTATCGCCATTACCGATGGAACCAGAAGACCTGCCATTCTGGAGCGGTCGCGGTACAGGCGACCGGCTGGGCGAAGAAATGGCGACCGATGGCGACTCGGAGACGGGTGAATACCCCATCATAACGTCGGCCGTCTGCATCTCGCTCGCAGACGGTGATGCGACTCGGGTGAACGCGAGCCCTGACCGACAACAACGATGGAGACCAGAGAAATTAGGGAAGACTAGGCAGACGAGGCAGACGCGGTTGTGTCTCTAGGACTTGTTTCAAAAGAGTAACAGAGCACAGCTTGCCGCGTGGGGAGTTGTGGCCGGGCCTGGTCCCTCCAGCAGAAGGGATGGACGTTGGTGGTGGCGATGAGTTGAGATGAAAGGGTGAGCGAGGCCTGTGGCTGAGACCTGGCAGACAGCCTTGCTTACAGCTATAAGACGCACCTCCGCCAATGCGAGAGCTCGGTTGGTTGCGTCTGTATCTCCTCAGCCGCAGACCGACAGACCGACAGACCGATGGACCAATAGACCAACAGACCGATAGACCCGATAGACCGATCGATGTACTCTCCACCAAATTCGATGATGTGAGAGAAAAGGGAGACCCGTGGTTCCTCTAGATTTCCTCAGGTAGTGCCTAGTAATATGACATGTGATGTGTGATGCTGTGATGCTGGATGCTGGTGGCCGGGCGCGATACAGAAGAGTGGGACATGAGGCCAGATTGATGTATCTGGGTATCGGAGTCGTGACACCGGCTTCTTCTGCCAGGTATTACAACGCAGCAAGTACCAGCAGTACCGTACACTATACAGGTTTGTATGTATGTACGTATGTATGTATGTATATATGTACGTGTGTATGTACCAATATCTGCCGGAACGCCTTAGCTCAGGCACCTATCGGAGGTCGGATAGTATAGGAACGGAGGAGGCGGAAGTGGATTTGTATTGTACAGCTTCGTGGTAATTCAAGATGGAGGAGAAATTCACTTAAGCTTAAGCATCTGGCAGCTGCACTGGCAATACCTACATTATGTATGTACATGTATGTAGGTACGTGACATGACCCCTGGAATGCCTACATGTACTGTACATGTATCGTGGGAGAATCGAGCTTCGGTCATCTAAGTTTGTTAGGGCTGCGTGGTTCTGTAATGTAATGCGCGGTTCTGTAATGCCGCTGGCCTGGTTGGTCAGTGGCACGGAGAAACAGCTGATGGCGAACGGGTCTAGAACTGCTGCCGGGTTCGCGTGGTATATTAGGTCGTATGTAGGTATTGTAATAGCATACTGGAACTAAACTGAAAAGAGAAAAGAGTTATTGGGTTGACAGATGGCGGATAAGTAGCAGACAAGGTACAGGTAGCTACATGCTCTTCACAGCTTGAAAAAAGTACTGACAGAGTAGGTAGATAAATCGTCGCTCATTATCTTCAATAATACCTACATGTACGAAGTATGCAATGTACACTACTTCGTCCCTCGCATGTCAAATAAAGGGACTGGAAGCCAAGCACGAGAAAGAGGAAAACGGAGTGACGTGATCTGGGGTTGTTCGCCCCAGAAAGAAATGGAAGAGGAACCCACGAATCACGACAACATCCCAGATGCCGATCGTTCATCTGTGGCTTGACGCCAAGCAAAAACGTGACGTTTTCATAGGTAGGTACCTACTAACAAGATAGGTACATCTACTTACAGACGAAATGTTTTGTGCTTTTACCTTGTCTACATTATATGTAAACACAAGGCACGGTACTTCTAGACAGGTAAGGTATTGGTAAGTCTATACGACCATTGCGTATGTCTGCCTATTACTATCTATAGTGTATGTAGGAATACTATAATAGCACGGGTTGTTACACGGGACCTATTTATAATTAACATGAACAATCCTGCGCATCCACGTCTTGTATACAGCTGCACGCGAACCTGTCGTGAAATACAGTAGGTTAGGTAGTACAGAAGCTAGGAAACAGGTACATTTACATACATAATTTGCCTTTTACATATTATCACACACTTAGGTATCTACTCCGATGGCGATGGACTGGTGGAGCATCATCGACTGCCAGAACCGAACTTGGAAGACCGCAGACCACTTACACTAAGGTAAGTAGGTACCGATACGACGCTACCCAACGAGCTAGAGAGGCAGGTATAGGCAGACCCACGATCTCACGGTCCGACGCGACCGAGGGTATATTCGCATCGCATATTGCTAAACCACATCCAGACGGGATTGATTTGGGTCCCAGCGATGACATTCGGTACCTAATATAAAAAGCTCCGTCGAAGAAGGAGGACGGATGTGCAGGAGAGCCAGGGGTTAGTGTCGTACCTATAATATACGGTATAGTATATACTATAGTATAGTATAGATACAGTACAGCAGAGTACAACACATACCTTGACATACCTTAAGTAACCAATCCCGTCTTCGACCCTTACTCGTGGTTGGATTGTGGTCCAGGTAAACTTTGAATGCCCTCACTAGTCCCGCTTTGACAATGGCCAGGACGTAGCAGGGATGTGTCATGTCCTAGATTACCCTAGGGCCGCATACTATACGTATCACAAGCATCGTCATCGCCACCAGCTTCGAAAAAGGGAACATACTTACTACCTACTGTCGAGTAAGTACAAACTTATATAAGCCCTCAGTTACAACGACGAAGGCTACCTTAGTATGTACTTAATACTATGTATTGCTTGCGCGGCCACAGATATGTCTTTGCAACCTATAATCAAAGTTACCATGACGCCGAACTGCCAGAATGGCGAAAAGGGTATCTCCCAACAATTTTACCACGAAACAAAATCCCACCTTCCCCCTAGGTTCGTTCGTACACTAGTATCCGCATAGATGAAAAATCTACGCCCCGGCCTCCAAGCGGCCGGATTCTTACTGAATCGAAAGAACACCCTGCAGAGGTAAGAGCCGACTACTCGCTCCCACGAAGACGGTGTAATTCCCCCTCTGCAGCGCCCATTTTTGCGCAACAACGTCCCAGACACTAAGGTCTCGCCGAGTAAGTTCGAACCGCAGAGCCTCTCCCGCAGAAATATTCAGGAAGACCTTCTCGAACCCGCGGAGCTGTCTCGCCGGGGCCCCAGGGATCCCGACGTAAAGCTGCGCGACCTCGGCGCCGGCGACGGCCCCGGTATTCGCCACCGTCGCAGTGATGGTCGCTACCACGTCCCAGAGATCAATCTGTCCTCCCTGCTGCGTAGGGCCGGTGGGGAACACGTGCGTGCTCGCGCTCTGGTTCCCGTCGATGAGAAGATTAGAGAACTCGAACTTTGTATACGAGAGCCCGAAGCCGAACTCGTAACGCGGCGTGATATTACGGGCATCAAAATGGCGGTAATCAATGTACACGCCTTCGTTTGCGAAGTCGGATTGCGGAAACTTTATGTAGTTGCCCTCTGGGAGATCTGGGCCTAGGAGGTGCGCATAGTCTGATTCGTTGCGCGCAACTGTGTACGGCAGCTTACCTGAAGGGTTCGACTCGCCGTAGAGGAGAGATACGAGGGCGCGGCCTGACGCTTCTCCTGGAAGGTGGGCAAACATGAGCCCCGTGATGTTCACGTGGTCGATCCATTGCTCAACCAGTCGGGTGCCAGCGTTATGGAAGATAACAATGGTGTTGTTGCATTTGTTAGCCACGCTCAAGATAAGTCCGTCTGTGAAGTCGTCGCGGATGCCGGGCCTGTCGAAACCCTCCGAGGCGAATGCGTTAACAATGACAAGGCACGCGTCTGATGTGCTGACCACATCTGGGTCGGAATTATAGAAATCCCACATGAGGGCGGTGCCGTCGTCATACGCTCGTTGCATAAGAGCGTCATACGGCGCACTTGCTGAGGCTGGTGTCACTGCTCCTGATCCGCCACCGCTGAAAAGCGTTCCATTGGGGGCGATCTGCGAGAAGTCGGCATCGACTACACCGCTGAAGCCAGCATTAGTGTCCCGTCCTAAGTAGGCCGATTCTCCCCCGAAAGTCCAAGCGCCGACACCACCGTTCGATTTGTAGTTCCATTGATCAGGGCTTCGAGCGGAATATCCAAAAATTGACAGCATTTTTGGTTTGTTTAATGGAAGGGCGTTTCGGACGTTTTTCAGAAGGACATGCCCCTCGATGGCCCCGTCTAGCAGGACTTTTCGTGACGAAATGTTTCGTGCGTCGACGATTCGGTGTGGCTTCGTAAGATCAGGCGCGATACCGATACCCGGCTCCGGGAACCCATCGTTTTGTTTCATTTGATACCAGGATGCGACAACCCTTGTTGCCATGTCAGTCAGCCGGGATTCTGGTATGGAACCGTTTTTGACTGCCTTGACGAGTTCATCACCCCAGAGATCGGAGCTTGGCATAACCATGTCCATACCAGCTAGGGAAGTAGCAACTCCAGCGTGAAGTGCGCCCCAGTCCGAGGTAATGGCGCCTTGGAATCCAAGCTCGGTCTTCAAAAGTCCATTTAGCGTCTTGCTGTTGGCACAGCCATAGGAATTGTTCACGCGGTTGTACGAGCACATGACATTGCCAGTTCCCGCATGCACCGCATCCTGGAAGGGCCTAGTATTTAGTCAGTAATGCAAAACGGTATGTTGACGGCATATACCTTACCAGAGATACAATTCGTGCATTGTCTTATCATCGATATTCGACGAGACGGCTTCGGTGTCGCCTCCAGTAGGATTACGATAGGATTCCTGCTCGTTGCCGATAAAGTGCTTCGCCAGTTGAGTTATCAAATCGTCTCAGACAGTTCCAGCGTACATGGCATACCTTCGTGCTAGTAATGACGCCTTGAGATTGGATTCCCAGTACAGTCTGCGCGGCGAGCACGCCACAGAGATACGGATCAACCGAGAAACCTTCCCAGTTCCTACCGCCACGGACTACCCGGCCCAGCGGCCCTACTACTGGACCAAGAGCAATGTTTGCCCCCTTCACGCGAAACTCCAAGCCCATACTCTCTGCACGGCGACGTGCAAGTGCCTTGTTCCAGCTGGCACCAACGTGGATGCCGCTCGGGAAGCCGCTGACAAAATCGGTGGCTCGGACGCCCTGGCCAGCGTCTGTAAGACACAAACCCGAAAAGTTCATACGGCCCATAGCAGCAATATTCCCAGAGCACTGTAGCCATTCGGAGTCAATAATTTTGCTCTTTCAAGGAGTTCTGATGCTCTCGAAACACAGTCCTGAGACGTTTTGGGAGCTCTCAAGTTACTAGAAAGGGAAGAAAATGACTCTGAAAGTTACTCACGCCGTTCAAGGTGCCCGTGGTCCCCGTGGAGGAGGTGACGCCAGAAGCGAGCGATGCCTGTGTTGCTTGTCAATAGGTATCGTCTAATCGTTAATCAATCTCTGGGCCGGTTTTGTACCTTCTCCTGAATGGTGAGCTGGCCAACAAACTTGATTGCCTTCTCATATGCATCGGCCCACGTTCCAGTACCTGTCATCAGAGCTATGAACACGGACGAGGTCAGCCTTCATGTCTCATCTAGGCCTCTACATATATATCATTCTAACGTCTACAGGGTGGAAATAGGCTGGAAGGAAATACTATCGAGGAGTTGACTCACGAGACGGGTACACAGGTTCAGACTGGCCATAGAAGAAGGTATCATCGGTAATGATGTCGCCCTGTGTGCCTCCTGCATCAGGATCACTGGCCGGATGACCACGGCGAGGCAGAGCAATCAAGCCCAAGAGACCCAGTAGTGAAACCAAGATCGCAAGAATGACCCAGAATCTTTTCCGCTTGAAAATTGGGCGCGTTTGGGGCACTGGGGCCGTGGCCACGACGGTGTTATCGCTCGACATGGTGAAGATTGACCCCAAAACGCTGACCGTGTGATGTGTGTAGTGAGATGGCGTGAGCTTTAGAGGAAACTGTTCAGAGTCGATATCTGGGATCCGTCTGCTTGTTCTATTGGTATTGGTGTTGGATGTTGCCCTGTCATATCGGCCGAAGCAGCCTCTCTTCCCAACCGTGATATACAACGCGTAGGGAATGCTGTTGTGATCACCCGGGTAATTATCCCTTATACCGCAGGGGTGCAGAAGGCTAACAATGCGTGCTCTGGGTTACCCGTGACCTGTTCAATGTTGGAAAAAGAGAGAGCGAGCGAGAGACTGAGAGAGGCTGAGACGGAGACAAGAAGTGAGGAGGGGGATATGGAAAAGTAAGTTAATTTGACAATATCGACTGGGAAGTAAGACATGAATAAATGTTCTTGTCAGTTAATGATTGTCAAGTGATATATTTAACTCATACTACCTACATGTAGGTAAGTAGGTAGGTAGTTAACAACAGAGTAATATAAGCATCTTTGAAATACTTTTTGTACCTAAGATATATCTATGTCCCGTCTAAACCGTGCGTTTTGGGGCCTTGCCTGCACGTGTGTTTACATGGGCTGATGTCAATACCCGCCAACTCGGTACTTACTGAAGTACAAAATACCTACCCAACCTACGAAGGACAGGTGTACCTTCCCGCTATCGAGGTATCTCGCTAGGCCGCTGTTGCCATGGCACTCGATTTAACCCCCCACCTCCAACCGTCCAAACCCCAACGCAGCGCAACATCAAATATTAACTGTATCTACGAAACACAGTACCCGTTGTCTGCATGAGTTAGATTTTAGTATTCGTATATAAGCTAACTATATTACATCGCAACTCGCCCTTGTACCAGCTTAGGTATGTAAGTACATATAGGTGCGGATATATGGATGTGTGGACAGCCCACGTAAGTAGATATTGTGATTGTATCAAGTGCAAGTATGAACAGTATCAAGTCTCATATCTTCACCTTCGTCAGTCATAGAATGGAGAGTCTTCCAGTGGCTTGCAACGGTGTCTGGTGGGAGGGGCCTGACATGGCATACCGCAGTAATTATATAACACGTCGGATGACAACAGCCTCTTAACCGCTGTTCCTACTATCTCACTCTGAACAACCCCCTCTCAGCTTCAAAGTCGCTCTCGGACCAAATTTCAGTATAGGTATCCATCGTTCATAAGCAAACAGCCATGACGTATCCAGATGACAAAGAGAAAAATAAACACAAAGATTCAGCCCGCCCAATGCCAGCAGTGGTCGTCGGAATACCTTAGGCGGCAGCGCCCTTGACAGTCCTCCAGTTTGATAGCAAGGCTACCATGGTGTGGCGAGCGACTCCTGCGCTCTGGTATATACCCTCCGTAACCCCGCCATCACAGGTGCCCGTCGATACTGCATATTTTTCGTCCTTCGTTCGATTCATCAATGATATATATTACGGGCAAGGAAGTAGTATGGTAGTGAAAACCCCGGTTTCGTGCGAGAATGTACGTCTTCGGCCAGGCGGCTCCGCTTCGTTTCATCACGCTCGGTAGAGCCTGTTGTCGGCTCAACGGTATGGACGTGCTGAGAACAGAACCCTTCAGGTGATACTATATGCTCCAGAAAGTTCAGCCGTAGGCACTCGCACGTGTGGCACGTGGGGGTGTAGAGGGGCCCCGCGACGATCGTAAGCCCCGACGAGGACCCGGCGACGGGCCGTGGCAGGGCGTGGATCTGCCTAAGCGGGAGCGGGAGGGTGTAGAAAGGTGCGGTCGGGGTGCTTCGAAACCAGGTGACTCACAGGATCAGCTGCTTGAGGTTCCGTTGTATGATCATGTCCTGTACGGATGTCATGGTAATCTTCAGCAAGTTGGTGTCTGTTGCGTTCGTAAAGTGTCCGTAAATTTCCTTCTCGGGGTTCCGGTTCAACGCCTTGAATTTGTCCATGAAGTACTTGCTTGCCTGCTTATGGTCATCGGGGGGGCCACGGTAGTCGGTGAAGCCGTAGGACGTGATAGGGCTGGAAACCAGTTTCTCCTTGAATAGATCCATCTTATTCAGGAAAAGAATAAGCGCCGACTTCGCGAACCAGTGAGAGTTCGCGATCGATTCCCAAAGCATCAGGGCTTCGTTCATTTGATTCTGTCCGGGCCGTTAACCTTGTTTCAACTAGACTGACGAGGAAAATCGCGGGACATTTCCAAACTTACGCCGTCTTTGTCTTCTACGAGACATTGATCATACCCACTAATAGCGACGAGGAACAGCAAGCAATGGACATTCTCGAAGCAGTGAATCCACTTCTTGCGCTCGGACCGCTGTCCGCCAACGTCGAACATCCGGTATGTCAATTGTCCTAGATCGAAAACTGTCTCTGTGATGCCGGTTGTTCTTAATCGAGTTCGTAGTAGATCTTGATCGGTTGGTATATAGTTCTTATCCCATAGACGATCCGCATCGTAGCAGAAGCTGTCAGATATGTCAGCAACAGAAGCGAAGTTTGTTGGGAGAGGCAGACTTACTAAGCAATATTGTCGTGAAGTGCATATTCGTTGCCTTTTAGGATGGCTTTTTGGACTCCAGCATCCGCCCAAAGTGACTTGATCGGCTGAAGGTAGTCCGGGGGTAAGGGATCGTTCGGTCCAATCTCCTTATCCATGAGGATTATCTCTTTGTTTTTCTGTCCATCGTTGACACGTCAGTCATCTGCATTGGCAACCCATCCTCACCGATGACAGTATCAGGGAAACTGACGAGCGCATGAAGCGATAACACGGGCGCGACGACAAGAATACTTGGACTAGACTAACCTCGTTCTCTTCGCGCTCGAACTCGATTGCATAGTCTTCCATGGCGTCAAAGATGAGACGCAGTGATTGTATAACATTCATCAGCACGACTGGCTTCCATTCCAATTTCTCTGTTTTGCTGAAGCCTTGGGCATATATCAATTTCATCTGCTTGAGAACAGTGGACTTGCCCGATTCGCCGGCGCCTGCACACACGGGTTGAGGTTAGACAATGGACGGCACCAATAGACGCGCCAATGGACGAGCACAGAGTGACAGGTCAGGGCAGGAGAGGGCCCGGGCATGCCGGAAACTACGCACCGAGAAGGAGGAGCTTGACTTCTTTGGACATGCGCTTCTCGTCCTGTCTGATGACACGGTCGAGCTCGCGCGAGCGAGCATCGCCAGCCTCCTCCGTCTTCCTACTGCCAAAACACATCTTCAAGGCAATGGCGATCGGGAGAGTGGTCTCGAGGATATCAGGGGTTTCGGCGACTGAGGCCAGGCGTGCTCCGGGGAGTCTCTATAGAGCAGGACGATGACCTTGGCTCTGGTCCTGACTCTCACCTTGACTCGACTGAACTCTAATCGCAACAATGCAAAATGGCAAATCGCCGAGGCCCTCCTTTCGTACCTATGACGCGATGGCCAAAAATGACAGGCGACGAGGAGGCCCGAGCCAGTTGGTACGAGAACAACAGGGTTTGAGCTGTCTGTCGCACGAAGAGAAGAAAACGCCGAGAAAGGTCGGGAGAGAGGCAGGTGAGTAGTAGAGTCGGGACAGACACCTCGGGACAGACAGACAGACACCAAGGCTACAAGAGAACTGGAGCCGGAGCTGAAGCTGGAGCCGAACTAGAGCAGCAGCAGCACACTAGTGTCGCAGCAGTAGCGAAGAGCAGGCCGGAGCGTGAGGATTGCTGGTATTGGCTCAGGATGGATTGAATTGGTTTGGCTAGTTTTGGTTTGGTCTGGCTTGGTTTAGGGGAGATGAAATTGGTAAGTTTGAAGTAGGATGTAGGCAGGTCAGTAGGATCAGGTAGGGTCGTTGTTAGGGTCGTGTAGGCTCTAGTTGGGTCGGGTACTTTAGGTGAAGTAGGTAGATGTAGGTAGTACCGTAGGTAGGTAAGTTACTTCGTAGGCGGGATTCGAGAAGGCCGAGTATCCAGGTGGCTGGCCGGGATTAAGGGGAACCGGAGGCAGATGGGCGCCGTGCTGTAGGTAGGTAGTGTACTGTCTACACAGCAGGTAGGTACTTGAGAGCCCCCGAGGCACAGGTACCCAAGAACCAGCTCGAGAGAACTGCGGTATAAAACACTATCGACAACCGGCGTGCTATTAGTCGCCGCCTTAGTCCCGCATCTCAACGCCAATGCTAATGCCAATGCCAATGCTCGACAGTTAGGAACAGCTCTTTTCTCTCTATTGCTATCTTCTCTGTCTGCCTGGCCCTGTCACGGCACGAGAGTGAGGGTTGATTGTAAGACAATCGCTAGAGTGAATTTCACACGTCCTGCCCAGTACTCTCCAAGTAGTGCTGCTACGGCCGAGAGGCTCGTGGAATATCCCAGGGTGAGCGAGCAAGCGATTGGCGAAAGAGGAAGCTCTCAAGAAATAGGTCTATACACGGCATAGCGGAGGGGGGACCTTGTGGATGATTAATATCTCCACTACCTAAGGTACAAAGTACTGTACCTATGGGTAGATCTATACCTCTGTCTATGACCACGAGACATACTGTACGTATGAGGTATCCGCGCACACTACAAACATTACCTAATGTACCCAAGGTCAGGCTGGTACTGTGTGAAGATTTAGGTATATACCTGGAGGAGCAAGTGCTTGCTTACATGTATTAAGTCTTAGTACTGTACTTTGTAGCTACCCAATGTAACATTATGGCTGTTTTACCTGCACAATGTGTACCTGAGATACCAGAAACGGTCAGGTATCAGAGCTCGTGGAAACATTTGTTACATGTAGTAAGGCAGTTCACAGATGCTCATCCAACCTCCCCACTCGAGGTTAGAAATAAGGTAAGTACCAACTATACTAGTGCCTACATGACCGTTAATAGTGTATGCCTACCTACGTGTAGCGTACCGGTAGTATAAAGTAAGTAGCCACGGCCCACGGACTAGGTACATACTTACTAATCTTGTCTGAAGCACTAACACAAAAACTCGACTGGACAAGCCATTTCTAGTTAAGGCGTGGCTTTGTCCAAAGCCCTGCAAAGATACACCACTATACTGTAGTACCTGATTAGGCTAGTCTAGTTTATCCTGCATGTGAGTGAAACATGAGCATGAATGACAGACAAGACTCGGGAAATACTTATTTGAGATCTACTAGCAGTAGCCCCATGTTGCTTCTAACGCTAGCCTCGAAGGCGCTCCGCGAACAATATAAAACTTACGGTCAAGGCCCCTGAAACGTCGCGTAGCAATTACACTAGCCCCATGCTCTGTCGTACTCAAGTAGGCAGTGTATTCTATGGCTTGTTCATGGTACGATTGAGCATTCACATAAGCCATACAATCTTGTAAACTCTAACACGTTTGTTTGAATGTCTTAGAATCCCCTGTAACGCAATCTCCAGAGGGAAAGATAGGACCACGCATAATGAGATATCGCCCCATGGATCATTGTTGGACAAGTAGGTGGGGTTGATTGGTTGCTTAATGTCTTAAAATAGCTCCAAAGCATGCGAGGTCTATCACACAGAAATACTTCGTACTCAAGTACCTATATAGATATATGTACATTGCTCTGCCTCCTGTAAAGTACCTTGGAGGTAGGTAGCACGCCAAGAGTATGAGCAAACCAAGCAGCAATCATTATTAGATATTGACAAATAACAAGAGGTAGGAGTATTGAAGCTTTTATATGTACCAACTTCTCATACTTACACATACTGTATAACTTTTACTCTGGCTTGCGAGAGTGCTAGGTACTTAGATCACCACAGAATGCCTCTGAACGGGTGCGCTAGTGTTCTGCATGACTGCATGAAATGTAAATGTTAGCAAGCTTACCAAGGAAGTAGTACTTACCTAAGCATATGTTGTCTTTATTGTAATTAAAACTATAGAAAAGGACAAAGCATACTTTGTAGGTTGCTTCCCTATATAAAGGATCTCTAGCTTTAATAAACTGCTTAAGCTTAAGCTTAAATTCTAACATGTCAGCCCAGTTAGCTCGGTGCTTTGTTTTTACTTGCTCTAGGCAGGTCTTTACTTATATAGTATAAGTTCAGCAAAGCTACCTGGGTCTATTTAGTTGTTGGTAAAATATCACTTAGTTAAACTCAACATATAATTAACACTGGAAATACCTACTTATGTAGGCTGTCATAGGGGGCTGTAATTAATAGCATTCATAGTACGCAGGCATTCATCCGACCCCTAAATCATGCTTAGGCGAGGGCACGCCTAACCTCACGGTGTTGAGGAGGCAGAACCTGAAAACTCGGTGAGCTAGCCAGCTAGTCTTGCCAAAAGGGACAAAGCTCAATTGGTAGATATCAAGAGGAGCAATAAAGAAATAAGAAACCGAGTACGCCTGGTCATAATCATGACCCCAAGTTACATGCATGCTACCCCAGGGTAGCATCGTCTCGACAGAGTAGGTATGTGCTCTTTACTACATGTATGTAAGACAGCCCACCTCGACTCCATACATGTGTACTGCACTAGTATAAGCAATGACCACCCTTCCGCTCCAGCACTTGGCATGGTTCTTCTGGGTTTGATCTGCCATAACTCCGTCAGCGTACCGATTCACCCGATCCATGGTCACTCCGCTGTGGCGTATCTATCCTACACGACCCAAGAGTGTACCTCCCGTTAGTGTAGTGCAGAGATCAGGTCGTCACTGACTTACAGCACAGCACAAGTAAGTGACACTTATCGTACAGCCATGGAACTGATCAGGTACACTATCAACATCCTTCGTCCTTGCCAGAGCGGGGCCCGCACACATTCATAGTTCTAGCACACTAGCATGGCGTGGCCCGCCGGATCGAGGGAAAAAACGTGGTTGATCATATTGCGTGATAGGTTTCCTTTAGGGGCCTCGGGACTTCGTGGGGACCAAGACCCGACAGCAAGATAGAGGATTGCTGCAGCTAAGTCGCACTACTGGCACGTACCTCGGTATATGTATCCTGTCCCCACTTACGTCTACGTACACCCAATGATGTAGTGCAAGTACGAAGTACGAAGTAGGTATATCTAAATTTATCCACGGGCAATATCTGCGGTATGAGATGCGATCAGAAAGATGCGGAAGAGCCAAGAGCGAGTGTATCAAATGGCGACCATGGCTCGGGAAAGCCATCCATCCAACAGGCCTCCCACATGGCTTACCCGTATATCACCAACAGAGTGCCTGGCCTGTGCTGTGCTGTGCTAGCCTGGAGGCGCACCGATAGTGGCCTTGGCTTCCGTTTCATTATTTCTCTTCCCAACTTATGCTTCAAAAACGGAGTATCTGCAGCCTGGTCCGCTATCGTCCCAACGCCTCAAGGAATGCGACTGCTACACTTAGCCTTACCCAAGGCTGGTCCACCTTTTTTTCTTCGGTACTCCGGACGAGAATAGAAGGCAAGGAAACTTCGGACGAAGCAAAACGACGACAACAAAGTGCATCGCCAATTAAAAATACCTAAGCCAAGGTTGCAACTTGCCGACAGACACACGAGAGCAGGCAACTACTTACATATGTCCTACGTGAACACGTCAAATAAGCGGTCACTATAATTATTTATTTCTATATCATGCTCATCATTTTATTCTCTTTGCGGTCTATTCAACGCTGGGGCTCCAACCATCTATTCCCGGATCGGCAAGGTGTCAGCTAAGCAGCCACAATAACCGGAATCCCGTTCTCCAACCCTTCCGATGCATGCTGGGCGTCGCGTGGTATTAAGGTTGTTAGCGAGGGACTAGGTTAGGCCATTGATATGTCAATAATGCGTGTATTCCATACTGCATACGTAGTGTGTATTCTGTCCACGAGAAGAAAATGCATGGAAAAGAAAGGAATCACCAAGAAAGGCTAAAGGATCAACAACAATGAGATACCTAGATGTGATGGGATACTTGGATAGGTAGCTGACAGCGCAGACACATGGGCCCCTTCCGTCAACCCTTGAGATGCCGCACTCTCATTACTCCACTATCACTCCGTGACTTTTCCCTTCTCCGCCGTCTAAGGCTAACCGATACAACCCCGGTATCCACAGTAAGTCGTACAATGGGCAGCTTTGCATCACATAGCATGGCAGAGCCATATGCCGCATGCCTCCTCGATACCTTTTCCCCGGCCTCTAACTACACCTAACCACGCCTTTCTTGATAATCACATGTATGCCTTTGCTATACATATTGGCAGCCTGGCCCCTAAAAGCGTCATCAGCTAGGTGGTCGCAATATTTCCGGAACGAAGTCCGCACGAAAGACTCGCAATCTCTTGCCACTGTCAAGGATTGCTCAACAACAGTAGAGGGCGTGGTCAGAGAATCTATTAGCAAAACGTCATCACTAAGATACACGAGACCAGTAGCGAGTCAGAGCCGATTGGGGAGGAGGGACAACCTTGCAGCCGCGAAGCAGCAGTGCCCAAAGGTGTCAGTCTCGAGTTCGGTCAAGAAGGTGAGTTCATAGGATGATGCTATATAAGCACGTGGGAATAGCCGTCCGTGCAATCTACACTTTGTGTTTTCTGGTCGTGCTCCTTCGTGCTATCGTATTCATGATATGTATATCGCTACAACGCAACGGTAAGGCATGCATGAAGCCGTATCCTCTTGAATAAGGTCAGCAGGTGATGCAACCAACCATGTTCTCGCCGACGCACTGCACCCAAGTTCTGCGATACTACGACGCTGAAGAACGTATATGGGTACTTATAGATAGGTGCTACCCACGTGCGGCTCTCTCTTGGTTCAAATTCAGCCTAGGAAACAGTCTCTCTTCGGATAGGTAAGCTACTAACCTTAGGAATAGGTATATACATGCAGACACACAGACACAGAAGTATGGAACTTCGTTAGTAACATGAATGTCCCTAGCCTATGTCCCTAGCTAGGTACTTAAGTAGCGTGCCGGCGAAGGCAGATTGGCACCGCGGTATCCATGCCTGCGGGTCCCTCCCAAATCGCCATAAACGTAGGTATAGGTAATCTACGAAGCAGGTAGTGTAGGTTAGATATCTATCATCATCCAATCCTCAAGCCAAGCCAAGTCATACGTTTCAGCCCCCAAGGAGAACATGGCTGAGTTACATATGCAGTCCAGTGGGGTTCGCTCGTCCAGACTTAACTCGACTCGGCTCGGCTCGGTTCGGTTATTTATATCGATCAATCAATATATCGAGTAAGTAAGTACGCAGATATACTAAGTCCCGTGGATAAGTCAGAGACAGCAGCAGAAAGAAGCAAAAGCCTGAAGGACAACAGGATATAGTAAGAAGAAGAAATCAGAAACCCCCCAAAACCCCCAGGACCCCCAAGACCTGGCACTTTCCCAGCTCGACGGAGAAAGATTCACCACATCACCATACAGAACGGCACGGCACGTTACAAAAGCTACTAGGTATGGAGTGCATATACACCCAACCTAAACCTGACCTGACCTGACCTCCATGCCTGACATGCCTGACATGCTCGCCCACATACCTACATCTTGCATACCTGCCTGCATATAAGTAGCAAGTCCTTTGTACGAAGTATTCGTACAGAATAAAACAGGTAGTAGAGAAAGTCCCCACGTTGACCAGGCTGAGTGAGATGAGCGGTCACAAACAAGATAAAATAATTAAAAATTAAAAGCAGAAAATTTTATATATATATATATAAGCAAAGCACTACACCCGGTTAGTGAGTGGTAGGACATACATGATACCTGGTAGTAGCGGCAGTGGTAGTAGGCAGCAAGCAAGCAAGCATCGATCTCCGGCTAACCAACCAGGCGGCTCAAATCCAATAAGCGAAGTAAGCGCAGTACGTACTTCGTAGATATATCATATACGGTACCTCCGCCCCTCTCCCCCTTCCCCCCTTTCACATCCGCTGGGAGGCTCTACAACACGACGCGACTCACTCATTGCCCAAATAATGACACAAAGACGAAAAGATAGATGAGTCCCCGTGTACATCTGCAGCGCTCGGGCTTTGCATAAGTACATGTATATATAAGTATATACTTAGTATACATATACATAGATGGATAAGCCGGTTTCCATGCCTGGCCACCTAAGCTAACCTACCTACATATTTAGAGCCTTGCCAGGCCGATATACCGGTAGATAATAGCCTAAGTAGGTATTTGTAATGTCAAGCTGAAGTTGCTGAACGGGAACCGACGAACTATAAATACTTAGCTATACTACGCTACCTACTCCAATGCAGAGATGGCTTCCATCGTCAATCACGTGATAAATCATTGCTCTCTTCCAAGTACGTCCAGAGATCCATGACTGATTCAGGGGGAGTTTCCAATTGGGTGTTTATTTGCTTGCTTCTTCGCTTCTCCCACTGATTTCCGTGTTCCTTCCGTGTCTACAAATTTTTGAGAAAGTAAGATAAAAAGTCCCCCCATAACCTCCCCAAGTCAGCAATGCTCAATCGTCACCGTCCCGCACATTATATATATACATATATGCCCATATTTACCGTCCAACGTTCCTGGATATCTTTTTCTCCTCGATCTGTTCGAGGTCCTTCTTCTTGTGGAAGTGAGGTGCGACCTCGTTCAGCCACTGCGGACGAATAGGCATGCAGCTTCGCATGTACTCCTTGTTCGTCAGTACTAGTTCATAGTAGAGGACCGTCTTCTCGGGCGGATCTGACTTCATGAGGACGGAACTAGGGTGGATGTAGACGGTGGTATTGTTCTTGAGGGTCCGGTAGCTGTCGCCGCCACGCTGTAGCCGAGCAGCGTTGGGGAAGAAGCCGGCCGTTATTGCTTTCTGGATCGGGTCGAGATTGGAGGCGCCACACGATGAAGGTGCCACCTCGACACGCTCGCATAATTTGGCGAGCTGATCCCGGACGTCGCGTGCGCGGGTGAGGGAGCGTTGCTGCAGGAAATTCTCCCGCGCCCAGACGGGCGAAAAATCGCTGTCGACCCACTGATTCCAGATATTCAAGAGGGTCAGATGGTCGCCTCCTTCCTTGACCGTAAACCGATTTCGCGCACTATCAGCGTGTATCTTCTTATCTTTGGGTCGGAAGAAGAGCGCAGAAGCTTCACTGAGCATAGCAACGATGGATAAAACTTCGTCGACACTCTTATACTTGTCGGCGGCCAAAACGGCTTTAGCAAGCATAGGGTCCGTGGGAAACTCGGCCATCTGGCGACCAACTTTGGTAAGCTCACCCTTATGGTTGAGAGCCTGCAGTGCAAACAGCTGGTTCAGAGCCCCGATGAGAGACTCGGTTGGGGGTGGGTCCATGAATTCGAACTCTAGAAGTTGGTTGATACCGAGCGACTTCAGCTGCAGAACAACACCGTTTAGATTTGTCCGCTGAATTTCGGGTGTAGTCGACTCATCCATTTCGTTCATATATGCATACTTGGTATAAAGTCGAAAGCATTTTCCAGGGCCCACACGTCCCGCACGACCACTGCGTTGATTCGCGGAAGCTCGCGAGCAGGGAACAACGACCAGATTCGACATGCCTGTCGCTGGGTTGTAGACGTTCTCCTTAACATAGCCAGGGTCGATCACGTAAGTAATTCCATCGATCGTCAAACTGGTCTCCGCAATGTTTGTCGCGAGCACGACTTTGCGGGCGCCATCAGGGGTGGGCTCAAAGATCTTCGACTGTAGATCGGATGGAAGATTGGCATAAATAGGACAAATTAAGAGCTCCTTCACGCGGTTTCCAAGTTTTCTTGCAGTCTCAGTCAGTTGCAGTTCGGCCGCCTCGATCTCGTCCTGGCCCGTCAAGAACACCAAGATATCTCCTTTTCCTTGACTTGTGTGAATCTGAAAGATAGTCGTGATCGCTGCTGTTAAGTAGTTTGCCTCAGGTGCCGGTGTGTAGTAGATGTCGACGGGGTATCGTCGACCTGGGATATTGAAAATGGGAGCGTCATCAAAGTACTTCGCAAACTTCTCCGCGTTCATGGTAGCGGAGGCTATTAGAAACTTGAGGTCTGGCCGCTCACGCGCTAAATCTTTGCACAGTGCCAATAGAATATCTGTGTGCACAGTGCGTTCATGTGCTTCATCGATCATGATGGCGGAGTACGCACTGAGAGACGGCTCGGTCATGAATTCTCGTAATAACATTCCGTCTGTCATATATTTTAGTATTGTCTTGTCGCTCGTGTTGTCTTCGAATCTTATCGAATACCCAACTTCTGACCCGACCTTGACCCCCATCTCCTCGGCAACACGAGCCGCCACGGACATCGCAGCAACTCGACGAGGTTGCGTGCAGCCAATCTTGAGGCCGTCTTTGGTGAACCCGGCTTCGTGTAGGTATTGGGGGAGCTGTGTGGTTTTCCCGGAACCGGTCTCACCGACAAGGACCAGGATTTGGTATTGCTCGATAGCGGCTATGAACTCATCCCGATACTTGAAGATGGGTAGGCTCTTACGCGTCTCCTGTATTGATAAGGCCTTCTTTTCGGCGGCTTCGATTTGTGCCTCAAAAAATCTCTGTTCCTGGGTTAATTGCTTGCCCTCGCCAGCCAATGTTGAGCCCAGGTTCCACTGTATGTATTGTTCGGGGTCAAGCACTGGGACGTAGTCACCCTCGTCCTCGCGCTCGGCTCTGTTGATCTGGGCCTTCGCCTTCTGCGTCTGTTCTCGTTCCCATTCCTCATGCTCTGTGACGAACTTCTCCTGTCCGTATTCGTCCCTCTCCACGTATCGCTTGTACAAGGCCTCCTCTTTTCTCTTCTTGTCAATCTTACCCTTCTCCGTGATGTAGTCTTCAGGCATATAGTAGCCATCTCGGTGATCATCGATTCGCAGACGCTCCTCGGCCAGTCGCAGAATTTCCCGATTCTTGGCAAACTCGGCTTTCTCCTTTTCCGACAACCGGACGCCGCTTCGCAATTCAGCCGTTTCTTCAGCTATCTGCTTGCGCAGCAGTGCCAGCCGTTCCGTTTCTCGCTTTTTTAGATAATCTTGTCGTGATCGTTCTCGTAGGTCGGGCATCGCCGCTCGGTTGGCCGCTATCTCGTCAGCAAGTCGTTGACGCTCCTTTTCGGCTCTACCCTCGGTCTTCTTGGATGTTCCCCGGTCACGTTCTTTCAGTCGTCGCGAGAATGCTTCTCTCTCCGCCCTATCCCTAGCCGTGTCGGAATCTGCGCCGTCCTCATTTTCCACTTCATCGTCATGGCTCAGCTTCACCCGCTTCGGCGCCGATTCCCGGAATTCGGGCTCGCCGACGAGTTCATCAGCGGAGAGGTTCGGGTCCGGTTCCTCATCACCCCAGCGATCGTCATAGTCGCTGGCGCCGTGCTTACGTATCGATTTGGACTTCTTATGGGCTTCTCTGCGCGGTGAGCGGTTACGATTCTGACTCCGACTCCGACTCCGGCTCCGGCTTGGACTTCGGTGGCGACGGCCATGAGCACGATCACGGTTGCTGTCGCGATCGCGATCGTCGCGTCGTCTGGATTTCGCTTTCGTTTCAATTTTTTGCGGGCTAGCCTCCTCTTCGTCCATAGGGACAAAGGCATACCGCTTACTCATGACTGCGAGATATGCCTAGCAGAGAATCTTGGCGCAAATACGGTCATGTCACCATGTCAGTATGACTCTGAGATAGCTCCGGCGCAGGGAGTTGTGGACAGTCTCGGATGAACAAATCGACAGGATACCCAAGCCGGGAATTTACGCCCAGTGCATGAGCATAAGTCGAGGACGAAAGGTAAAGAAAGGTAAAGCAAGTGACCAAGTCGAAAGTATGGGCGGGTATTAAAAAGAATTGATGTACCTAGGATGTAGGATGTAGGCAGCGAACCCCAAGATTGGACGTGGATTGAACTGTTAGTTTGAAGTCAGGGAACGGAGACGTACCCACTTGGTGCAATTCGGAGAGCTGCAGCCAATCAGACATGGACAGGCCGCCAAGAGATACTCCCGGGTCTCTGGTGCTTAATCTCTTATCTTATCGCGTGCGACCCTGGCTGCTGTCGTGGGCCATGGCAGTTACAGCGGGCATTGTACATTTTAACACGTTGACATGTGCTCGCTCAATCATCTTTTGGCTGATTCTTGGATTTATTTTAGGTAGGTAAGACTTACCTACCTATGCCAATTAACACCACGTCGTCCAATTTCTATTTACTCTTTTACTTTCTCTTTATTTTTATTTTCTTCTCCATCTTGTCCATTTCCCTCCACCTAGACATATTACGCTAGGTACCTAACCTACACCATATGAGTTTGTCTAGCTCACCACTTCTGAGCATCACGCTTGCGGTGTAGGTTTGTGACCACTATGCTCCTTCATGGAGCAGCTCTTCTGCTGCTCTGTCTATTATTCGTACAATGCGTACTATGCGCCGAAGATTTCTATAAGGTATGCCTGCATATATACCTTGCAAACGCCGCCAGCCCGTGCTAATCGCCGTCTCCTCCTGCCTAGGTCCTGGGCATAGCGCGCAACGCAAACGATAAACAGATCAAGTCGGCCTACAGGCAGCTCAGCAAGAAGTTCCATCCAGACAAGAACCCGTATGCTCTGCTTCCACACCCCCACTCACTTGCGCCGTCATTGGCCGCTCGCTGACGTTCCCCCGCAGTGGCGACGACACGGCGCAAGGCAAGTTTGTCGAGGTGTCCGAGGCCTACGAAGCCCTCATCGACCCGGAGTCGCGGAGGGTCTACGACCAATATGGACATGAAGGGTTGAAACAGCGCCAGCAGGGAGGCGGCGGTGGCGGCCACCACGACCCCTTCGATATCTTCAATCACTTTTTCGGTGGTGGTGGCCGTTATCAGCGGGGACAGCCCCGCGGCCACAACGTCGAGATCAAGATTGGATTATCTCTCCGCGACTTCTATAACGGTCGCGAGACCGAATTCCAGTGGGAGAAGCAGGAGATATGCGAGGAATGCGAAGGCACCGGCTCCGCCGACCGCGTCATCGAGACCTGCCCCCGTTGCAACGGCCATGGTGTGCGCATCGTCAAACATCAACTGGCGCCGGGCATGTTCCAGCAGGTCCAGATGCAGTGCGATGCCTGCGGTGGCCGCGGAAAGTCGTTCAAGCACAGGTGTCCGGTATGCCAGGGCAACCGGGTCATTCGCAAGCCCACCACCGTCACGCTCAAGGTCGGACGTGGCGCCGGCAGGGAGAGCAAGATTGTGTACGAGAATGAGGCCGACGCGAGTCCGGACTACATCGCTGGCGACCTCGTCGTCACTCTCGTCGAGAAACCTCCCGACATGGACTCAGAAAACCCAGATCGCGTCGATGGCACCTTCTTCCGGCGGAAAGGCGACGACCTTTTCTGGACAGAAGTGCTCTCGTTGCGCGAGGCTTGGATGGGTGACTGGACGCGTAATCTGACACACCTAGACGGTCACATTGTGAGGCTTGGACGGAGACGCGGCGAGGTAATACAACCGGGGCATGTTGAGACTGTGGAGGGCGAGGGAATGCCCATCTGGAACGAGGAAGCCGATTCAGTCTACTACGAGCATCAATTCGGCAAACTATATGTCCAATATGTCGTCGTCCTCCCCGACCAGATGGAGTCGGGCATGGAGAAGGAATTATGGTCGGTGTGGCAGAAGTGGCGGGGGAAGATCGGTGTGGATCTGCATAAAGATAGCGGACGGCCTGATAAGCCCATAGTAAGCTCTGGACATGACGAGTTATGAGGATGAACGTATTCACACGATGGAGCCGGGCAATAGAGATATATGATAGCAAGATCTAGTTGTTTCCTGCTTTGAAATTATAGCCGCATTCAAGCTCACAGACAGTTTCATCACTGAATAATTACCAGCCAAGTCGGATATAAGTTAGGTACCCAACGTAGGGCTACAATTTCCGCACGGACACCGCTCACTCACGAGTATCTATCATTGCTACATTATTATACGTGTGTGTGTGTGAATGTAGTAGAGATATATAGGTATATACCCAATCGGGCAGGTTGAGCAAGGTATATAAGCAATCCTACCGATTAGATAACTCACATTTCTACATAACATCCTGTTTTCCCTCTTAGCAGCGGACGATTCCCCCTTTTTCCCCCTTGGGCTCCTTGTCATCATCCTCATCCGTCGCATAGAAGAGGCCTAGGAAGGCCGGCCCATCTCAAGTCCCTTATCAGGCTTAACGCCTAACCTGAAATGGCCACCAAGCTCGCAAACATACCCCAGCTAGCTACCTTGCTATATATATGTACCAGCACCACCACCTCCACCACCACCTCACCCATCCCTTTTCGTACCCCCTATCAACCCACCAAGGAGAGAAAGAGATAAAGAGACCGAGAAAAAAGAAAGAGGAAAAAAAACCATGCCCCCAAGCCTCCTAACCCGCACAACGGAAGCGGCCCTCGGCCTCCTGGACCCCTGGCTCTTCCTCTCCCTCTCGACAAGCTTCATCCCGCGCACCGTATCCCACGTCCTGCGCACGCAGGACCTCTCCGCCGCGCTCCGCACGCTCCTGTCTCCCTCTCGCTTCCGCGACGCCTGGTTCAGCCAGTTCTGGGGGTACGCGGGCCCCGGCGTCCGCGAGGGCGCGGGGCCTAGGGTGGTATGTCGCTTTTTGGCTGTCTTCTATCCCCCCTTTTTCGTATGTGTTCTTTTTTGGGAAGGGGGGGGGGGGGGGGGGGGGGGGTTAGGCGTGTGAAAAGAACCATTAATTTTTTTTTAATGACAGGCAAAAGAAATATTTTTTTATTTGCGGGGTTGGTTCGTTAGTTATTTACC